>PYAM01000274.1:0-29027 GCA_003047355.2 Amphiprion percula | reverse complement strand
TCATTTATTTGTCTCATAATGTTAATTTAGTGAGTTTACTGGTCATTTTTCATCTTTTGATGGCTGTTTTTGCTTTGCTTGACTTTAGGGTCATTTTGCAGCATTTTATGCTTGTTTTGGTCATTTTTTTGTCTCATACTGTTCATTACGTGACCTAAGTGGTGATTTTTACAAGTCTTTTTCTGGTTATTTTTGCTTGAGTTTGGTTTGTTTTGTGCCCCCATTTGAAGTGTTTTCCATCTCTCTGTAACAGTAAGTTGACTTTAAAGGCAGAATGTGAGAGGAAGCATTCATGTAAAAGTGTATTTGGAGCAGAATCCAGCCTTTCATTCATGAACTGCTCTCTCAGCGATCATCACTAGGAGGCGCAGTCCCCAGACACGGGGACTGTGACGTCATCAGTCCCGTTAACATCACAGTTTAAACAGCTTAAGTAGCTGTCCTCCGTGATTCTCTGTCATGGTTTTATCTTTTAATTTCCCAGATTCTTTGCGTCCGCGGCACTTCTTCTTTCATTGTTTTATGGGTTGGTAAACAGTAAAGTGTGCCTCCTTAGCCTCGCCAGCTGGTTGGAGTTTGGATCACAACGTCTCTATATACTGTACTCCAGATAAATACTGCAGTAAATGATGGACACTATAGGTTAAATACTGCAATAAATACTGAATACTACATGTAAAATACTGCAGTAAATGATGGACACTGTAGGTTAAATACTGCAATAAATACTGAATACTACATGTAAAATACTGCAGTAAATGATGGACACTGTAGGTTAAATACTGCAATAAATACTGAATACTACATGTAAAATACTGCAGTAAATGATGGACACTATAGGTTAAATACTGCAATAAATACTGAATACTACATGTAAAATACTGCAGTAAATGATGGACACTATAGGTTCAATACTGCAATAAATACTGAATACTACATGTAAAATACTGCATGTAAAATAATGGACACTATAGGTTCAATACTGCAATAAATACTGAATACTACATGTAAAACACTGCAGTAAATGATAGACGCTATTGGTTAAATACTGCAATAAATACTGAATACTACATGTAAAACACTGCAGTAAATGATGGACGCTATAGATTAAATACTGCAATAAATACTGAATACTACATGTAATATACTGCAGTAAATGATGGCACTATAGGTTAAATACTGCAATAAATACTGAATACTACATGTAAAATACTGCAGTAAATGATGGACACTATAGGTTAAATACTGCAATAAATACTGAATACTACATGTAAAATACTGCAGTAAATGATGGACACTATAGGTTAAATACTGCAATAAACACTGAATACTACATGTAAAATACTGCAGTAAATGATGGACACTATAGGTTAAATACTGCAATAAACACTGAATACTACATGTAAAATACTGCAGTAAATGATGGACACTATAGGTTAAATACTGCAATAAATACTGAATACTACATGTAAAATACTGCAGTAAATGATGGGCACTATAGGTTAAATACTGCAATAAATACTGAATACTACATGTAAAATACTGCAGTAACCAATGGACACTATAGGTTAAATACTGCAATAAAGACTGAATACTACATGTAAAATACTGCAGTAAATGATGGACACTGTAGGTTAAATACTGCAATAAACAATGGATACTACATGTAAAATACTGCAGTAAATGATGGACACTGTAGGTTAAATACTGCAATAAACACTGAATACTACATGTAAAATACTGCAGTAAATGATAGACACTGTAGGTTAAATACTGCAATAAACACTGAATACTACATGTAAAATACTGCAGTAAATGATGGACACTACAGGTTAAATACTGCAATAAATACTGAATACTACATGTAAAATACTGCAGTAAAATGATGGACACTACAGGTTAAATACTGCAATAAATACTGAATACTACATGTAAAATACTGCAGTAAATGATGGACACTAGGTTAAATACTGCAATAAATACTGAATACTACATGTAAAATACTGCAGTAAATGATGGACACTATAGGTTAAATACTGCAATAAATACTGAATACTACATGTAAAATACTGCAGTAAATGATGGACACTATAGGTTAAATACTGCAATAAATACTGAATACTACATGTAAAATAATGCAGTAAATGATGGACACTATAGGTTAAATACTGCAATAAATACTGAATACTACATGTAAAATTCTGCAGTAAATGATGGACACTATCGGTTAAATACTGCAATAAATACTGAATACTACATGTAAAATATTGCAGTAAATGATGGACACTATCGGTTAAATACTGCAATAAATACTGAATACTACATGTAAAATACTGCAGTAAATGATGGACACTATCGGTTAAATACTGCAATAAATACTGAATACTACATGTAAAATACTGCAGTAAATGATGGACACTACAACTGAAATACTGCAGAATCTTACATAGAATATTACAGCTTGACATTAATGACTTTAGTGCTCATTTTCATCTTCATATGGATATTTTGGTGTCATTTTGGTCATTTATTTGTCTCATGTTAATTTAGTGACTTTAGTGGTCATTTCTTATCTCTTTATGAATATTTTTGCTTCAGTTTGGTCATTTTTTGTCTCATATTGTTAATTTAGTGACTTTAGTGGTCATTTTCCTCTTTCTTAATGTTATTTTTGCTTGATTTTGTGTCTCATAATGTCAATTTAAAGACTTTTGTGGTCATTTTGCACCTTTTGATGGTTATTTTTGGCTGATTTTGGTCATTTAATTTGTCTCATAATATTAATTTAGTGAGTTTACTGGTCATTTTTCATCTTTTGATGGCAATTTTTGCTTCAGTTTGGTGATTTTGTGCCTCATCTTGACTGTTTTACATCCATTAGTAACTATTTTTGGCTGATTTTTTGTCATTTATTTGTCTCATAATGTTAATTTAGTGAGTTTACTGGTCATTTTTCATCTTTTGATGGCAATTTTTGCTTCAGTTTGGTGATTTTGTGCCTCATCTTGACTGCTTTACATCTATTAGTAACTATTTGTGGATCATTTTGGTCATTTATTTGTCTCATAATGTTAATTTAGTGAGTTTACTGGTCATTTTTCATCTTTTGATGGCTGTTTTTGCTTTGCTTGACTTTAGGGGTCATTTTGCAGCATTTTATGCTTGTTTTTGGTCATTTTTTTGTCTCATACTGTTCATTACGTGACCTAAGTGGTGATTTTTACAAGTCTTTTTCTGGTTATTTTTGCTTGAGTTTGGTTTGTTTTGTGCCCCCATTTGAAGTGTTTTCCATCTCTCTGTAACAGTAAGTTGACTTTAAAGGCAGAATGTGAGAGGAAGCATTCATGTAAAAGTGTATTTGGAGCAGAATCCAGCCTTTCATTCATGAACTGCTCTCTCAGCGATCATCCACTAGGAGGCGCAGTCCCCAGACACGGGGACTGTGACGTCATCAGTCCCGTTAACATCCACAGTTTAAACAGCTTAAGTAGCTCTCCTCCGTGATTCTCTGTCATGGTTTAATCTTTAATTTCCCAAGATTCTTTGCGTCCGCGGCACTTCTTCTTTCATTGTTTTATCGGTGGGTAAACAGTGAAGTGTGCCTCCTTAGCGCCGCCAGCTGGTTGGAGTTTGGATCACAACGTCTCTATATACTGTACTCCAGATAAATACTGCAGTAAATGATGGACACTATAGGTTAAATACTGCAATAAATACTGAATTCTACATGTAAAATACTGCAGTAAATGATGGACGCTATAGATTAAATACTGCAATAAATACTGAATACTACATGTAAAATACTGCAGTAAATGATGGACACTATAGGTTAAATACTGCAATAAATACTGAATACTCCATGTAAAATACTGCAGTAAATGATGGACACTGTAGGTTAAATACTGCAATAAAGACTGAATACTACATGTAAAATACTGCAGTAAATGATGGACGCTGTAGGTTAAATACTGCAATAAATACTGAATACTACATGTAAAATACTGCAGTAAATGATGGACACTATAGGTTAAATACTGCAATAAATACTGAATACTACATGTAAAATACTGCAGTAAATGATGGACACTATAGGTTAAATACTGCAATAAATACTGAATACTCCATGTAAAATACTGCAGTAAATGATGGACACTGTAGGTTAAATACTGCAATAAATACTGAATACTACATGTAAAATACTGCAGTAAATGATGGACACTGTAGGTTAAATACTGCAATAAATACTGAATACTACATGTAAAATACTGCAGTAAATGATGGACACTATCGGTTAAATACTGCAATAAATACTGAATACTACATGTAAAATACTGCAGTAAATGATGGCACTATAGGTTAAATAATGCAATAAATACTGAATACTACATGTAAAATACTGCAGTAAAATGATGGACACCATAGGTTAAATACTGCAATAAATACTGAATACTACATGTAAAATACTGCAGTAAATGATGGACACTGTAGGTTAAATACTGCAATAAATACTGAATACTACATGTAAAATACTGCAGTAAATGATGGACACTGTAGGTTAAATACTGCAATAAACACTGAATACTACATGTAAAATACTGCAGTAAATGATGGACACTGTAGGTTAAATACTGCAATAAACTGAATACTACATGTAATACTGCATAATGATGGACTGTAGGTAATACTGCAATAAACACTGAATACTACATGTAAAATACTGCAGTAAATGATGGACACTGTAGGTTAAATACTGCAATAAACACTGAATACTACATGTAAAATACTGCAGTAAATGATGGACACTGTAGGTTAAATACTGCAATAAACACTGAATACTACATGTAAAATACTGCAGTAAATGATGGCCACTGTAGGTTAAATACTGCAATAAAGACTGAATACTACATGTAAAATACTGCAGTAAATGATGGACACTGTAGGTTAAATACTGCAATAAACACTGAATACTACATGTAAAATACTGCAGTAAATGATGGACACTGTAGGTTAAATACTGCAATAAACACTGAATACTACATGTAAAATACTGCAGTAAATGATGGACACTGTAGGTTAAATACTGCAATAAACACTGAATACTACATGTAAAATACTGCAGTAAATGATGGACACTGTAGGTTAAATACTGCAATAAACACTGAATACTACATGTAAAATACTGCAGTAATGATGGACACTGTAGGTTAAATACTGCAATAAAGACTGAATACTACATGTAAAATACTGCAGTAAATGATGGACACTGTAGGTTAAATACTGCAATAAAGACTGAATACTACATGTAAAATACTGCAGTAAATGATGGACACTGTAGGTTAAATACTGCAGTAAAGACTGAATACTACATGTAAAATACTGCAGTAAATGATGGACACTGTAGGTTAAATACTGCAATAAAGACTGAATACTACATGTAAAATACTGCAGTAAATGATGGACACTGTAGGTTAAATACTGCAATAAACAATGGATACTACATGTAAAATACTGCAGTAAATGATGGACACTGTAGGTTAAATACTGCAATAAACACTGAATACTACATGTAAAATACTGCAGTAAATGATGACACTGTAGGTTAAATACTGCAATAAACACTGAATACTACATGTAAAATACTGCAGTAAATGATGGACACTACAGGTTAAATACTGCAATAAATACTGAATACTACATGTAAAATACTGCAGTAAATGATGGACACTACAGGTTAAATACTGCAATAAATACTGAATACTACATGTAAAATACTGCAGTAAATGATGGACACTAGGTTAAATACTGCAATAAATACTGAATACTACATGTAAAATACTGCAGTAAATGATGGACACTATAGGTTAAATACTGCAATAAATACTGAATACTACATGTAAAATACTGCAGTAAATGATGGACACTATAGGTTAAATACTGCAATAAATACTGAATACTACATGTAAAATAATGCAGTAAATGATGGACACTATAGGTTAAATACTGCAATAAATACTGAATACTACATGTAAAATTCTGCAGTAAATGATGGACACTATCGGTTAAATACTGCAATAAATACTGAATACTACATGTAAAATATTGCAGTAAATGATGGACACTATCGGTTAAATACTGCAATAAATACTGAATACTACATGTAAAATACTGCAGTAAATGATGGACACTATCGGTTAAATACTGCAATAAATACTGAATACTACATGTAAAATACTGCAGTAAATGATGGACACTACAACTGAAATACTGCAGAATCTTACATAGAATATTACAGCTTGACATTAATGACTTTAGTGCTCATTTTTCATCTTCATATGGATATTTTGGTGTCATTTTGGTCATTTATTTGTCTCATGTTAATTTAGTGACTTTAGTGGTCATTTCTTATCTCTTTATGAATATTTTTGCTTCAGTTTGGTCATTTTTGTCTCATATTGTTAATTTAGTGACTTTAGTGGTCATTTTCCTCTTTCTTAATGTTATTTTTGCTTGATTTTGTGTCTCATAATGTCAATTTAAAGACTTTTGTGGTCATTTTGCACCTTTTGATGGTTATTTTTGGCTGATTTTGGTCATTTAATTTGTCTCATAATATTAATTTAGTGAGTTTACTGGTCATTTTTCATCTTTTGATGGCAATTTTTGCTTCAGTTTGGTGATTTTGTGCCTCATCTTGACTGTTTTACATCCATTAGTAACTATTTTTGGCTGATTTTTTGTCATTTATTTGTCTCATAATGTTAATTTAGTGAGTTTACTGGTCATTTTTCATCTTTTGATGGCAATTTTTGCTTCAGTTTGGTGATTTTGTGCCTCATCTTGACTGCTTTACATCTATTAGTAACTATTTGTGGATCATTTTGGTCATTTATTTGTCTCATAATGTTAATTTAGTGAGTTTACTGGTCATTTTTCATCTTTTGATGGCTGTTTTTGCTTTGCTTGACTTTAGGGGTCATTTTGCAGCATTTTATGCTTGTTTTTGGTCATTTTTTTGTCTCATACTGTTCATTACGTGACCTAAGTGGTGATTTTTACAAGTCTTTTTCTGGTTATTTTTGCTTGAGTTTGGTTTGTTTTGTGCCCCCATTTGAAGTGTTTTCCATCTCTCTGTAACAGTAAGTTGACTTTAAAGGCAGAATGTGAGAGGAAGCATTCATGTAAAAGTGTATTTGGAGCAGAATCCAGCCTTTCATTCATGAACTGCTCTCTCAGCGATCATCCACTAGGAGGCGCAGTCCCCAGACACGGGGACTGTGACGTCATCAGTCCCGTTAACATCAACAGTTTAAACAGCTTAAGTAGCTGTCCTCCGTGATTCTCTGTCATGGTTTTATCTTTTAATTTCCCAAGATTCTTTGCGTCCGCGGCACTTCTTCTTTCATTGTTTTATGGGTTGGTAAACAGTAAAGTGTGCCTCCTTAGCCTCGCCAGCTGGTTGGAGTTTGGATCACAACGTCTCTATATACTGTACTCCAGATAAATACTGCAGTAAATGATGGACACTATAGGTTAAATACTGCAATAAATACTGAATACTACATGTAAAATACTGCAGTAAATGATGGACACTGTAGGTTAAATACTGCAATAAATACTGAATACTACATGTAAAATACTGCAGTAAATGATGGACACTGTAGGTTAAATACTGCAATAAATACTGAATACTACATGTAAAATACTGCAGTAAATGATGGACACTATAGGTTAAATACTGCAATAAATACTGAATACTACATGTAAAATACTGCAGTAAATGATGGACACTATAGGTTCAATACTGCAATAAATACTGAATACTACATGTAAAATACTGCATGTAAAATAATGGACACTATAGGTTCAATACTGCAATAAATACTGAATACTACATGTAAAACACTGCAGTAAATGATAGACGCTATTGGTTAAATACTGCAATAAATACTGAATACTACATGTAAAACACTGCAGTAAATGATGGACGCTATAGATTAAATACTGCAATAAATACTGAATACTACATGTAATATACTGCAGTAAATGATGGACACTATAGGTTAAATACTGCAATAAATACTGAATACTACATGTAAAATACTGCAGTAAATGATGGACACTATAGGTTAAATACTGCAATAAATACTGAATACTACATGTAAAATACTGCAGTAAATGATGGACACTATAGGTTAAATACTGCAATAAACACTGAATACTACATGTAAAATACTGCAGTAAATGATGGACACTATAGGTTAAATACTGCAATAAACACTGAATACTACATGTAAAATACTGCAGTAAATGATGGACACTATAGGTTAAATACTGCAATAAATACTGAATACTACATGTAAAATACTGCAGTAAATGATGGGCACTATAGGTTAAATACTGCAATAAATACTGAATACTACATGTAAAATACTGCAGTAACCAATGGACACTATAGGTTAAATACTGCAATAAATACTGAATACTACATGTAAAATACTGCAGTAAATGATGGACACTATAGGTTAAATACTGCAATAAATACTGAATACTACATGTAAAATACTGCAGTAAATGATGGACTCTATAGGTTAAATACTGCAATAAACACTGAATACTACATGTAAAATACTGCAGTAAATGATGGACACTATCGGTTAAATACTGCAATAAATACTGAATACTACATGTAAAATACTGCAGTAAATGATGGACACTATCGGTTAAATACTGCAATAAATACTGAATACTACATGTAAAATACTGCAGTAAATGATGGACACTATCGGTTAAATACTGCAATAAATACTGAATACTACCTGTAAAATACTGCAGTAAATGATGGACACTATAGGTTCAATACTGCAATAAATACTGAATACTACATGTAAAATACTGCATGTAAAATAATGGACACTATAGGTTCAATACTGCAATAAATACTGAATACTACATGTAAAATACTGCAGTAAATGATGGACGCTATAGGTTAAATACTGCAATAAAACTGAATACTACATGTAAAATACTGCAGTAAATGATGGACACCATAGGTGAAATACTGCAATAAATACTGAATACTACATGTAAAATACTGCAGTAAATGATGGACACCATAGGTTAAATACTGCAATAAATATTGAATACTACATGTAAAATACTGCAGTAAATGATGGACACTATAGGTTAAATACTGCAATAAATACCGAATACTACATGTAAAATACTGCAGTAAATGATGGACACTATAGGTTAAATACTGCAATAAACACTGAATACTACATGTAAAATACTGCAGTAAATGATGGACACTACAACTGAAATACTGCAGAATCTTACATAGAATATTACAGCTTGACATTAATGACTTTAGTGCTCATTTTTCATCTTCATATGGATATTTTGGTGTCATTTTGGTCATTTATTTGTCTCATGTTAATTTAGTGACTTTCGTGGTCATTTCTTATCTCTTTATGAATATTTTTGCTTCAGTTTGGTCATTTTTTGTCTCATACTGTTAATTTAGTGACTTTAGTGGTCATTTTCCTCTTTCTTAATGTTATTTTTGCTTGATTTTGTGTCTCATAATGTCAATTTAAAGACTTTTGTGGTCATTTTGCACCTTTTGATGGTTATTTTTGGCTGATTTTGGTCATTTAATTTGTCTCATAATATTAATTTAGTGAGTTTACTGGTCATTTTTCATCTTTTGATGGCAATTTTTGCTTCAGTTTGGTGATTTTGTGCCTCATCTTGACTGTTTTACATCCATTAGTAACTATTTTTGGCTGATTTTTTGTCATTTATTTGTCTCATAATGTTAATTTAGTGAGTTTACTGGTCATTTTTCATCTTTTGATGGCAATTTTTGCTTCAGTTTGGTGATTTTGTGCCTCATCTTGACTGCTTTACATCTATTAGTAACTATTTGTGGATCATTTTGGTCATTTATTTGTCTCATAATGTTAATTTAGTGAGTTTACTGGTCATTTTTCATCTTTTGATGGCTGTTTTTGCTTTGCTTGACTTTAGGGGTCATTTTGCAGCATTTTATGCTTGTTTTTGGTCATTTTTTTGTCTCATACTGTTCATTACGTGACCTAAGTGGTGATTTTTACAAGTCTTTTTCTGGTTATTTTTGCTTGAGTTTGGTTTGTTTTGTGCCCCCATTTGAAGTGTTTTCCATCTCTCTGTAACAGTAAGTTGACTTTAAAGGCAGAATGTGAGAGGAAGCATTCATGTAAAAGTGTATTTGGAGCAGAATCCAGCCTTTCATTCATGAACTGCTCTCTCAGCGATCATCCACTAGGAGGGACTAGGGACTAACCCCCATTTGTGTTACTGTTTCATAGTATAATTATTATTGTGGTTACATTTATGCTGAATGTCTTACTGATTCAGTATTCCTGTTTGTGATGTTTCAGAACCACAGCTAGCCACAGTTATCCACGAGTAGCCACAGTTGTCTACAGTGCAGCACAGAGTTATCTGCAACAACAGTAAACATCATTAACCTGGAAAGTCTGGCTGCCGTGTTCTTTAACGGGGACACCTTCATACCTTGTGCCACTCTGAAAATACCTACCTGGAGAACCCTCACTCGCGGTTAGAGGGTTAGAGTTGGAGTTATATGTCGGTGAACGGTTTCTGTCGGGTTTGGTACATGTCTAATACGTGCTGTGTTCATGAATGTGTCAGTGCTTGTATAGTGATTTATTTTCTTTTCTCTGTTGTTGTTGTTGTTGTCTTTTGTCTATTTCAGTTTTACAATATTGACCTGAGTCAAGCTCAAGTAAACCACGCAAACCAAGCAAGAAAAGTTGTACAAACCAACAGGATAATTAAAAGTTTGGTTTATTGCTGTGTTCATTTTCTCTTACAGCTCAAAGTCGGGCCAGTGGACGGCATTTGCAGAGACTATGCGCCTGGGAAGAGCTTCAACTTTCAGATCAGAGGTGACCCGGGTGCAAAAGTCAGCCTGGTGGCTGTGGACAACGCTGTGTATCTTCTCAACAAGGACAGACTCACACAGAGGAAGGTGCGTGAATTTCTATCTGAGAGGGTTAGGGTTGATAAGTTGTCCTCAAGAACTTATCATCATGAGGACAACTTCTATCATCGATAGAAGGGTTTAAAATAGAATTGACTTTACTCATAAAACAGTCTCCACATTTTTCTCAGATTCTCCATTTTCCACATTGTGCCACATTTTGTTGCCATAGAACCAAATAGCAACAAGAAGAACTAATGCCTTCTTTGTGAATATGCACAATACTTCTAAAAGTCAGTTTTTAATTGACATGATTTAATACACACTGGAATGCAGTGGGTTTAATAAGTCTAACCCGAACAGGCATCATTTTAAAATATAAAGTCATGTCACCTCATTCTTGATTAACCTTCTGCTCAGATTTGGGACGTGGTGGAGCATGGAGACATTGGCTGCACCCGTGGGGGAGGATGAGATGCTCAGGGGGTGTTTTCAGATGCAGGACTGCTGCAGGACTGCTTTAGGACTGCTTTAGGACTGTTTTAGGACTGCTTTAGGACTGCTTTACTCCTCCAGTACTGGGTTCAAAACTACAACCAGACAAAGTATGTATGAGCATGGAACAGCTGTCTGT
Source organism: Amphiprion percula (assembly GCA_003047355.2). NCBI lineage: Eukaryota > Metazoa > Chordata > Actinopteri > Pomacentridae > Amphiprion > Amphiprion percula. Next base: position 17,406 of record PYAM01000274.1, on the reverse strand, counting down.
TCTGTTTGGAGAATTTCAGCCGTTTCTCACTCGAGCAGCTTCCCGAGTTGACACCATCGTACATGCTGTTAACGTGTTTACATGTGAAGGCAGATACCTACTTGTTTTGGATTCTCCAGTCAGGCTACTGAGCAAAACACAGAGTAGTTCACAGGAATCATCATGTACTGTAATACTGGTGATTTTAATGATTTTAATTCTTCTTCTTCTTATTGTTTTTTTTTCCTCCGTATTTTAATCATGTTTTAACTGTGTAATTTCATAACTGTGTTTTGTATTTGCTACTGCCTATCTTGGCCAGGACTCCCTTGAAAAAGAGGTTCTTAATATCAACAGGATCTCTCCTGGTTAAGTAAAGGTTAAATAAAATCAAAATGGAAAAAAAAAAAAAAATAATGATTTAATTGTTTTCTTGACTGGTGCTCCTATACATAGCAACACCAGTAAAGAAACACACAAAAAAAAACTATAGTGAACATTGAAAAACATCATAAACTAGCTTTCATTAGGAAGTAGCTGTCAACACTTTGAATCCAGTTTTCCCCTTGTAGCAGCTCAAGGCCGTGTTTGCACTGTGTGTTTGCTGAAAGTGAGGCGATCCTGGAGTCGCTTTGGGTGGAGAATAATATACAAACCAACTAATCTCTTAATATGTCGGTTTGTGCCTAATACTGAATATTGTTTTAAGTGTGTTAAATATAGGTGATATTCACTTCTGAAAAGTCTGGTACGAAGCTGATACTTCATTTATAGTGTAGGGTTACAACCTATATTCACAAGAGATTTACATTAAAAGCGACCAATGATTGAAAGAGCAAAACCCATATCTCGTGTCAAAAAGGAACTCATCTTAACCTAAAAATGTGTTTTCTTGGACTGTTGCTTGCTTTTATAGCAATTTTTGAGCCACTACAACATATCTTCCTTGTGCGCGTTGGGCTTAGGGGTTAGGAACACATTGAGAATCAAGAATCTTCATTGTCATTGTGTTTCCCCACAGCGAAATTACAATTGGTGACTCCCAGCTATATATAAAAAAAATAAAATAAATAGAAAAAGGCACACTATGTAGAAATAAATTTAAAAAAAAAATACTTAAAAGATATAAATATGTAAACAGTCTTAGTGCACATGAGCAGTAGGATGGGTGATAAAGTGCAGTCCAGTGCAAGACTCAGTTCTTTATTCCACATAGTGTATCTGTTGTATGTGTAGCGGGGAAATGGATTGGACAGCTCTTGGATAAAAACTGAAACAGTATGGGTACCACAGAATGATAAAACTGTTGAAAAAAGCTGTGATGAATCTGTTTATAATTGTGCATCTTGTCCATTGAATCCTAAATATCATTCCAAGGTAACACTGGTTGTCCAAATCTTTTTTTAAGTAACCATTTGCTGTTGCTCATCTGTTAGACAAAAGCACAACCAGTGCAATGAAACAATGAAACCTTGTGTAAGGGTTTTTGTTTAGTTTTTCCTGTTTTTCCTCTCATCTCCGCAGCCGTGCAGTGTCCAGGCAGTACCAGAAGGAGACGCTCTGCTGAACTGTTGAAGCGTAAAGCTCAGCTGGGTGAGTGTCCCCTCATCATGATTTGTTTAGCCAAGAACAAGCGGGATGAGCACTTCTCCCACCTGACGGGTGATTTGCACTAACTGAGATTAGTCGGTATATAATTTCTGCACATCTTTCAGTGCTTTCTACCTTTAGGCTGACTTGTTGTGTATAGTGATCTCATAATAATAATAATAATTCATTGGATTAATTGACAAGCTTCAGGGGAGAAGAACCCACAGCAAGCTGACATGGAAAGGTTATGAGACCGTTGTGTTAGAAAGCAGTTGCTGTTTTACACACTAGTGCTTAATATTTATTTGCATTTGGTCTGGAAGAGTCTTTTCCATGTCTAGAAACAAACATTTGTCTTTTTTTCTGCTAAATTTGTAATTTTCTTCACCAACTTTGTCTGGCATTTCAGTCCTTTATTAAATGTGCTCTTAAATACAAAAGAAGCTAAACAGCTGAACGAAACTGGCAGATTTGATAATGATTCTACTGAGGTTCTGCACTAGCAGTTACAAGTGCAATGTATAATGACATTGGACTTTTATCAACTGTTGATTTAAAAAAAGAAAAAAAGAGTTTTTCCACATGCATTTCACAAACAATCTTCTTCTCTGTTCGCAGTTGCCTGCTAATCTTGATTTGGAAGTAGAGGCTCGAGGAAATGGACAAGGAATACTAGAGGTATTATCACGATACATAAGAATGGACTTGTAGAATGACATGAATGGAGTATGGGGTTACTAACCAAGACTGACCTCATTCAAGTCTCACTTTCATGGCGTGCTGAAACCGCAACAATCCATTCTAAATGTATTTCAGAAATATCACGAAGACCTTGCCGCTAAGGGCTTTGTTTATGAGTACAATACTTATACGCTACTGTCTGCTTTTCCTCTTATGTTTGTTTGTTGTTTTCTCCTCTGTGCCTCTTACACGTGGTTTTCTTTCCAGCACAGGGAAAGACGACCACGGGTTGTGACCTATTACAATCAGCTGCATGAGGTGGAAGAGAAAATGCCCTGCAAGCACTTTGATCTCAACGTCACTTTTGAAGGATCCAGCGGTAGATCAAATTCTCACACTATATCACATATTTTACACGACGTCCTTCAGACGGGTGACAAATTAAAGGAAATGCACTTTAACAAAAAAAAAAAAAAAACAACAAAGCATTTAGACTGCTGACCTGAGTAAATTGAATTTATAAAACACTCGCGTACAATCTCTTAAAATACATACGTTTTGCATACATCACAATGCAAGGACTGTGTGTGCTCATCTTCAGGGACTTTTTGTCAGTATTATTTTTGTTAAGATCAAATGAATACATTATTGTTAAGATCAAAATAACACATTGGAGCATAATTACATCAAATACACTATTACACACGCTCTAGCCCACCATATAATATATACAGCTGTACATTAATTAATGCTTTGCTACTGTCCCAGACCAGAAAAGCCTCCAGCAGATGTAGAAAAGTCAGACAAGATCAAGTAGTTGTTGTTGTTATACGTGTACACGACTGTGCAAAATGTTAGATCGGCAGCAATATCGACTACCTTATTACAAATTGCAGGGCACAGTTCCACAGCTTTGGGTAGTTCAAAATATCTTGTGCCAGTTCCTCTGTGGACTGACACTCTGTACATTATCTGATAGGTACTTTATTCATTCCCTTAGGGAGATTCAAGGTATGCATGAGCTCACGTGTTACCTAGAAGATAGAGGGCCACTGTGCAAATGAGCATGCAACAGACATCCCAAATCTGCCTAAAATGCTGGTATTTACAGAGGTGAGCTTAAAAAAAACTGTTAGTATTTACAATAAAGTGCAAATTGGTGTTATTTGCAATAAAAATAGAGCATGATAAGAGTTCATAATACAATAAATACAGTATTTGAAGTACAAACGATGTCAGAGCTCTGTGGAAGAACATCTGTTGGTCTGCAGATGCAGGTACATCTGTTAGTCTGCTGCTGCAGGTAGTTCTTCATGGATTCTTGGTGTGCCTCAGTAAAGACTGATTCCTCTGGTTTTTCTTTCAGACTCATTTTAAAATGCTGCTGCTCACATGCTCAAAGACTTTAATCTGATCAGTGACTGATTGTACATTATGCCTTTACATGAACAATGTGACAGCAGCTGATTATAGTCGTATAGTCATCGTGCCCTTTGTCAGTGCTGTTCTTTTTGTCATTCACTGCAGGGCTCTAGGACCCAGAGACGTCAGGATGGTGGTTCTTGATATCAGTCTACCAACTGGATTCACCCCAGAAAACTCTGACCTGGAGATGGTAATCACCTTCTAGTGCTAGTGCAGAAAAATCTGAAAGCTTGTGTCAATGGTGTATTTAAGTGCCTTTAAAATGAATGTAGTATTTTAAATAAAAGTTTGTAAAAAGTTTACTACATCATGATAATGACCTTCTAATGGATGAGACATGAATGATCACATGTTTAGGACGGCGGCGTTGCTAACTAGCTAACAGCTGACTCTGTTTATGTGTGTGTCCAGCTGTCCAATTCAGTGCATCGTTACATCAGTAACTTCCAGATTGTAGACAACCTGAGTGACAGAGGCTCCCTGATCATTCACCTGTTCAAAGTAACATCACTGTATTTATAATTATTATTCTATATCATATCATTTTATGTTATTCATATGCTTTTCTTTTTTTCCAAGAAGCAGGTTTCTCAATGCTCAGTAAATAAGTCTTTATGACCACAGTCAACAATCTGAGGCAGTTTTAGGCTATTACACAAAACCAGCTTATTGGTACCAAAGCCACGGTTCAGAACTCAGACTTGCTAAATCAGTGTTAGTGTAGTGCAGTGTAGGGCTGCAGCCAGAGTACTGAGGATAGTTAGCAAGAGAGATCATATTTCTCCTATGCTGGTTTCTCTTCATTGGCTTCCTGTGAAATGTAGAATAGAATTCAAAATCCTTCTTCTGACATATAAAGCTCTTAACAACCACTCTCCATCATATCTTAAAGACCTGATAGTACCATATTATCCTAGCAGAACTCTTCGCTCTCAGACTGCAGGCTTACTTGGAGAAGTGACCTGTAACTTCTCTCTAAAAGTAGAATGGGAGGCAGAGCCTTCAGTTATTAGCTCCTCTCCTGTGGAACCAGCTCCCAGTTTGGGTTCTGGAGGCGGACACCCTCTCTAATTTTAAGACCAGGCTTAAAACCTTCCTTTTTGACAAATCTTATAGTTAGGACTGACTGGGGGACCCTGAGGGGGTCAGCTGGAGTCTTCCTCTTGGACGTCCCTTAGTTCTGCCCCTAGTTCTGCTGCTATAGGCCTAGGCTGCTGGAGGACCTCTCTGGATGCACTGAGCCCTTCTCTATCTACCATTATATTTTATATATTATATATATATATATATATATATATATATATATATATATATATATATATATATATATATATATATATATATATATATATATATATATATATATATATATATATATATATATATATATATATATATATATATATATATACATATATATATATATATATATATATATATATACATATATATATATATATACATATATATATATATATATATATATATATATATATATATATATATATATATATATATATATATATATATACACACACACACACCATTATTGCATTACACTCACTCTGTTTCTCCCTGTGTCCTTTCTCCGAGTGTCCCTGATACCAGAGCTGGATGCTTCAGATCTGTGGTGGTTCTCCCACCAACTGGCCTAATCTCCATCTGTGGGATGCTGCTGCTGACCTTCCTCCAGCCCACTGCTTCCAGCTTCCCATTTCCATCAATCTACTCTGCATCACCCTCACTATACTTGATTTGCTCATCTACATATTTTTGAATTTACCACCAGCTATATATATAGTATATTTAATGCCAGAGCCATACACCATAGCAGTAAACTATAATCAGTTTCCAGCCCAGAGGGATATATGCGCAGATTTTTTTAAATACCATGAAGAAGACTATATACAGGAAGATGAGGTATCAGTTCTTGCACATAGATATACAACAGTCCTTTATTACTCCCCAGGTCAGGGGAAATTTCCAGCGTTAGAGCAGCAAAAATCTTTCAGAGCAGCACTAACTACAGTTTACTACAGTAAAGATAATTATAATAACAATAATATATACAAGAATGAAAAATGAATAAATACAGTATTACTACACTATAAGTGACATCAGCATAAAGTGGCTTGTGGAATACATGTAAAGTGCAGAAAATGCCAGCAGAGGAAGTAGTTGTGGAGATTTTCTCAAAACAGGTGAGTCCTGTGAATATGACCAAAATATGAGATAAAACTACCAGAAACATGTACAAAATGACCAAAATATGATTGGTTGATAATGTATCAGTGTTGTTATTGATTATTGATCGGTTGCAGGGACAGAGATTTGTGTCTGAGTCTCTGCTGTCATCTAATCTCTCTCATGTAAGATCATGTCACAGGAGGGGGCGCTACTGGCCTCTTGTGGACACAGGCGGTAACGACACATTATTATAAAGTGTATAGCTGGCGACATTACAGATGAGCAGCACTTCCTGTTAATCTTCAACGTAAAAGCATCTTTCTTTATTGTACATTTTATGTCAAAAGTATTACTAAGCGATTTTGGTCGATTCAGAAGGATCTCTGGTGTAAACCAAGTCGTATGTGACGACAGCTAGCTTCTCCACTTGCTCCAATTACTTTTGTTGTCGTCCGAGTCACGTCCAAACAGGAAATGAATTCACAATGTAGCTAATGACAATCTATAGCTGCATCTCCGTGATGGCAGCGTTAGCGAGCTAGCAGCTAATCAGAAGCTAGTGACAAGCTAACTCCAGCGCTACAAGCAGCGTTTCTTTAAAAGGTGCTGATCACGCTATCAGGCTGAAACGTGAGACCTGGGACAGGAAAAGGAGCTAGAGCGCTGTGTCTTGCAGAGGATTTATTTTAGAACTACGCATGTCAAGATATTAGTCCGTGTCATACAAACCCTCGTTTGCACTTCCGCTAGCTCGGCTAACACTTCCGGTCACGAATGCATTTGTACATTAGCTATAACGTGTTCATTTTTGAACGTATAGTGACAACAAACACAATTTGAGACTGTCGACAAGTTAGTGGTCCTTAAATAGATTTTGTTTCATACTGCAGATTCTTCTGAGTCTCACAAAACCACGTTTGAGCATAATAGCATTACGATAGTTTTATGTTGAAACAGGAAGTGCTGCTCCTCTGTAATGTCGCCAGCTTTGCCTCAAATAATAATAGTGTCGTTACCGGCTGTGTCCGCCAGAGGGCAGTAATGTGTACAGTAAAGATTTAGTGACTTTAGGGGTCATTTTGAATGTTTTTATGGCTATTTTTGCTTCAGTTTGTTCATGTTTTGTCTCATATTGTTACTTTAGTGACTTTAGGGCTCCTTTTGCATGTTTTTATGGTTATTTTTGCTTCAGTTTGTTCATTTTGTGCCTCGTATTGTTACTTTAGCGACTTTAGGGGTCAATTTGCATGTTTTTATGGATATTTTTGATTCAGTTTGTTCATTTTTTGTCTCATATTATTACTTTAGTGACTTTAGGGGTAATTTTGCATGTTTTTATGGCTATTTTTGATTCAGTTTGTTCATTTTTGGTCTTACATTGTTACTTTAGTTACTTTAGGGGTCATCTTGCATGTTTTAATGGCTATTTTATTATTCAGTTTGTTCATTTTTTGTCTCATATTATTATCATAGCAGAGGCTCATGGGTAACGTGGTTCTGAGGCAGCCAGGAGCAGAGGCTCATGGGTAACGTGTCTCTGAGCCAGCCAGGAGCAGAGGCTCATGGGTAACGTGGTCCTCTGTTTCCAGTCTTTATGCTAAGCTAGGCAAACAGTTCTAACCTGTTTCCAGTCTTTATGCTAAGGTAGGGTAGCTGTTTTCCTCTGTTTCCAGTCTTTCTGCTAACCTAGGCTTACAGTTCTAACCTCTTTCGTCTTTCTGCTAACCTAGGCTAACATTTCTAACCTCTTTCGTCTTTCTGCTAACCTAGGCTAACAGTTCTAACCTCTTTCGTCTTTCTGCTAACCTAGGCTAACAGTTCTAACCTGTTTCGTCTTTCTGCTAACCTAGGCTAACAGTTCTAACCTGTTTTGTCTTTCTGCTACCCTAGGATAACAGTTCCCACCTGTTTCCAGTCTTTGCCAAGCTAACAGTTCCCACCTGTTTCGTCTTTCTGCTAACCCTAACCCGTTACAATGACTTTAGCAATCCATTTATATTTAGCATGTGTAAGTGTGAATATTGGTAAGGTCAAGTTAAAAATTGACTCTGTCAAGGTTAATTGGGCTTCTGCAAGCGAGCTAAAGTTTGATCTGTCTGTCTGTCAGTGTGTGTGTGTCAGTGCATGTCTGTCTGTCAGTGTATGTCTGTCTGACAATTGGTATCATTTTTATTTGTTATTATTATTACTATTATTATTATTGTTACTATTTATTATAATTATTATTTATTTCTGATGGCGGCGGCGGCGGCTCATGCGTGTGTTTTCCATCTTTTCCATCTAACAGTTCTAACCTGTTTCGTCTTTGTGCTAAGCTAGGCTAACAGTTCAAGCCTGTTTCCAGTCTTTATGCTAAGCTAGGCTAACAGTTCTAACCTGCTATCAGTCTTTATGCTAAGCTAGGCTAACAGTTCCCACCTGATTCCAGTCTTTATGCTAAGCTAGGCTAACAGTTCTAACCTGTTTTGTCTTTCTGCTACCCTATGATAACAGTTCTAACCTTTTTCGTCTTTCTGCTAACCTAGGCTAACAGTTCTAACCTGTTTCCAATCTTTATGCTAAGCTAGGCTAACGGTTCCCACCTGTTTCCAGTCTTTATGCTAAGCTAGGGTAGCTGTTTTCCTCTGTTTCCAGTTTTATGCTAAGCTAGGCTAACAGTTCTAACCTGTTTTTACTTTCTGATAACCTAGGCTAAAGTCTAACCTGTTTTGTCTTTGTCCTAGTCTAGGCTAACAGTTCTAACCTGTTTTGTCTTTCTGCTAACCTAGGCTAACAGTTCTAACCTGTTTTGTCTTTCTGCTACCCTATGATAACAGTTCCCACCTGTTTCCAGTCTTTGCTAAGCTAAACTAACAGTTCCCACCTGTTTCATCTTTCTGCTAACCCTAACCCGTTACAATGACTTCAGCAATCCATGTATATTTAGCATGTGTAAGTGTGAATATTGGTACAGTCAAGTTCAAAATTGACTCTGTCAAGGTTAATTGGGCTTCTGCAAGCGAGCTAAAGTTTGACCTGTTTGTCTGTCAGTGTGTGTGTGTGTGTCAGTGCATGTCTGTCTGTCAGTGTATGTCTGTCTGACAATTGGTGTCATTTTTATTTATGATTATTATTGTTATTATTATTATTTTATTATTTTTATTATTATTTATTTCTGGCGGCGGTGGCTCATGCGTGTGTGTTTTCCATCTTTTAATTTTTTCTCTCTTTTCTTACGTACTATAGACTCTCGTGACATGCATCGACGTGCCTGTGACACACTCACCGCATGGATCGAGGCTATGTTGTTGAAGGACGGGGGCCACGTGGAACAGCAGCAGCATCAGCAGGAGCAGCAACAGCAGCAGGAGCAGCAGGCCGGTCGAAGCATACAGCAGCTGAGGGCTCACGTCATTGGGGTCAACGACGTGTCGTCCGAGTCCCACGTTTGGCTCCAGAGCTCCGGGGACAGTGTATACATCGGGCTGCTCTACCTGTCCGACGGGCAGCTGTCACAGTTGTTTGTTGTCTGTAGTATGTTTAACTACAGAACAAACATTTTGGGACATGTTACAGATAAAGCATATAATGAATTAATGGAGAACATATACCTGGCAGTTTTATAATAAACCCCATGACAATTGTTAACTTCAGGCCCAATTTGCTGCATTACTGTGTTTTCTAATTGTCTGAAAACAAATACCTCTGGATTTTGGACTGTTTTTCAGAACGACCAAACACGCGTTTAGATATCATCTTGGCTTTTCAGAACTTACGTTCACATTCTTTTTTTTTTTTTTTTTTTTTTTGCCATTTTAGCTGTGCTTCGTTCCTCTTCTGTCATCCTAGTGCACTGTGTGTTATCTGTGATTTTTTGTTCCTTTTTTTCCCTTTACTGGCATATTAAAGGGAGAAAATACAAAAATACAAATGGACGATTATTATTATTATTGTTATTATTTTTACTAAAAAAAAAAAAAAAGACTAAACTGAATTGAAGTGAAAGACACTATTTCCCCAGTTGAATTGGCAGTCACCTGTTTGATAAATAAAGTGCAACTTCTTCTGTCACACTACATGAATTGCATTAGCGTTATAGTGTTTTGTCTCTACCTAACCGCTGTGTGTGGATACAAAAATGTCTGTTGTCAATGCTTGAACCCTAATACGGTGATAATAATTTAAAAGAAAAAAAAAATGTTTCCATGATTGTGCCTGTTACAGTTGTTTGTTACTAGAAAACTAGAAATTGACCTGTCATCATTTGTGCATAACACGTTGCCTGCCGCATGCACTGATTTAAAAAAAAAAAACAAAAAATTTTTTTACTCCAATTGTGCCTGTTATATGCTTACATGTACTTTTACTCCAATTGTGCCTGTTATATGCTTACATGTACTTTTTACTCCAGTTGTGCCTGTTATATGCTTACATGTGATGTTTAACTACACGATCCATTTTCATTGTGTTCTTGCAGAAATTGCCTTGTCATCGTTTGTGCACGGCACGTTCAATGTTTGTCATTCCAATATGATCTGCTTGTGTGTGTATCACAGTTTCAAAGTTTTCATCACGGTTTCTGCCTTCATCGTCACTTATGGTCATTCTGATATGATTTGCCTGTGCATTTATCAAATTGTTAATCACACTTTCAGCTTTAAGCGTGAATTTTAGTCAATCTGATATGATTTGCCTGCGCATGTACCATATTTTTCATCATATTTTCTGCTTTAATCATGATCTCTTCAAGAGGTTATCTTGTTATAACCTAGATTGAAGTCGGTGAAGATGGCTTTAAGCAGTATGATGTCATCACGGCTCTGGACATGGACGCCATGATGAGTACGATGTACGCGTGGCTGCAGAACCCGGTGAAGTTTGACAAGTCTCATGGTGTTAATAACACCTTGGACACAGAGATCGTCCCCGAGTCTGACCACGACTCACATCCTCATTGTAGAGACCTTCTTGCTTTACACCTACAGGCCTTTGATCCACATGCTATGCCAACGTTAACCTTATTTTACATATGAAAAACGCATAAAAAAAGAAAAAAAGAAAAAAAAAAGGTGCTCTTGGAACTACAAAGTGCCAGCCAGGCATTAGTCATTCCAATATGATCCGCTTGTGCATGTATCACAGTTTTCATCACAATTTCTGCCTTAATCATCAGTTATGGTCATTCTAATATGATTTGCCTGTGCATTTATCACATTTTTCATCACACTTTCTGCTTTAAGCATCAATTTTAGTCATTCCAATATGACCTGCTTGTGCATTTATGCAATTTTTCTTCACATTTTCTGCTTTATCCGTCAATTTTTGTCATTCTAATATGACCTTGCTCTGTAGTGTGAACATCACAGAGACCTGTGCTAATAGCATTAGCGTTCTGATGATTTTCCCGTGATTCCTTGCAGTGTCTGCCGCCATTTTGTTGCCTTCCGCCATTTTGCTGCCGCTGCTCCGGAGGCCTTCGCTGTACCACACAGACTGTTCAGAAAGAGCGACTGACGACCGTTTAAGAGGAGCTAACCGCGATCTTTCTGTCCACGACCGAGGCTGGGCTTCGTTGGTGAGTAAAGGAAAATGTTTGTCAGTAGGGGGAACAACAACAACAGGAACCGAAAAACGCTTCGCGGTAGCTAGCCGCGATGCTAGCTGACCGTGTATAATGGGAAACGCAAATAGCGTTAGCATTTGGCTCGCCAGAAAATGCGCTTGCTAAACAGCCAGGCGACACTCGCAGTATCCCTAACACTTAAGAGTAGTCAGCTCGACTCGACCGAGGCTGCAGCAGTTGTGCGATTCGTTGCTGTCTGTTTGGGAATCTGTTTACCAGTCAAGTGGGTGAGAAGAAAACAAAGGTGTCGCGCCAGCCAGCCAGCCGACAATGCTAACGGACGTCATGGGAAAGCAGGATTAGAGATCACAGAGGAGAGGCCTATGCTGATAGCATTAGCAGTCACATGATCTTCCCCAAGATGTTTTGCGGTTACGGTGGGTGATTTTGCATCGTTTCATGGCAATGATTGTGTTTTTTGTGGTCATTTCGCTGCATCTTTCAATCAAAATTTCCGTGTTTTGTTTGTGTTCTGTGGTTTCAGAGAAACCATCGAGTTCCATGTTGCTGCGATGGCCGAGGAGAGGCACCTGTGGGTTTCCCTGCCTGGGAGACAAATGGATCGGGTGCAGGTGAGGGTTGTTCGGTTGGGGCTAGGGTTAGCTTAGTTAACCCCTAACCCAGTGCCAAAATAGACATAATGCACGGATAGGGTTAGCTCACGCATGCAGCTCAGCTTGTACACGGCTACGTACGTTTTTGCAGCTGGACTGATGACCACATTGAACACACGTTTTTGCAAGCTGTTATACACTTTGATGTGTTCAATTCACAAACTGATGACAAATAGTTTTTTTGCTGTGCTCGTCGTCGTCGTTTTCTAGTAACTCCTCTTGCTCTTCCTCTCACCGGACCTCCTTCAGCTCCTCTTCTCACGGGCCTCCTCCTCCTCCTCCTCCTCCTCCTCCTCTCACCGGTCCTCACCCACCATGGTGTGTGGGGGGTGGGTTGGGGCTAACCCTGTAACATTCCAATTAAAATACTGCAAAATACAAGGCTTCATCCCCTGGTTGGGAAAAAAAAAAAAAACAAAAAACAATGAGTAAATAAATAATTAAAATAAATAAATTAAAATAAATATAAATACATTTTTTAAAAATCTGTGTATTCTGTTCTCTATATATGCATGTTCTCATCATGCTTTCCTTGAGTAAAAGATTCAAAATCATCCGAAAATGCTACAAAACCATCACAAAACAATATAAAATTTAAAAATATTTTTGGATTAATTTCAAACATTTATTATTGTTTTATTTTTAGAATTCAACTTTGGATCTGTTTCTTGAGGTTTCATCCACTGACTGACTCTGGATCTGATTTCGTTATGCAGACGTCAGATAATGAAGTGTGAAGGTGCTGATCTCTCTTTTTGTTTTCAGTCTGTCTGCTTGCCTGCATGCCTGCTGTAGAATCCACTGGGACTTCAAAATAACATCCAAGGTTATTTTGTAAAAACAAAAGCAGGATATGTTATAAAAATAAAAGCATGTTATCTTATAAAACAAAAGCAGGATGCGCTATAAAAACAAAAGCATGTCATAAAGTCCTCGTGTTCAGCCTCTAGAAACTTGTCTCTGTGATCGTGCAAGCAAATGCACCGAAATACGTCATTCTACATGCGAGTTTTACAAATTCAACTGTTGATTCTTACAGCAGTCTGCAGATGTAGAGAAAAACATTTCCTTAAACCAGTCAGTAGACGTTGGGTTAGGACAGACATACATTTCTGTCAGGTGTTTTACGTTTTCCTTTTCAAATGAAATAAAATGGCTGAAAACACTAGTACACATTTAATCGGTGTGTGTTCGCGGGTTAGGGTTTAGCTTCTGGAGGCTTTGTGCTGTAGTTTAATATTGTGTGGCAACATTTTAAGTCGGTTAATGGAGATGTTTGGTTCAGTCAATGTTGTCAGTCACTGTGTGATAAAAACATCCACCACAGCCAGAATGCTTATCCCATGTTATTGTCTTTCTATGCACAGACAGACACGGGAACTCTTGATGCAGTGTGCCAGCCAAAAGAAGCTCGACACCAGTCTGAAAGGGAAGTTCCACAGTTTCTATGAAGGAGGAGTTGCTGAAGCGGGAAAGCCAACACCTAACTCCTGAACGACTCAGTCTACACAGAGCTGTACATCACAGGTTAGGTTGGGGGTACTTAACATAGGCCTCACCCACCTCAAGGGACCGAGACATCCAACTCTTCAAGCCTATCCGGGCAGGTTGTAGTAACCTAACGGTGATAACAAGCAACCTGTTAACCTATGTAGGCGGTAAGTATGCGGCCCTCCTGGGTTCCGACTCTAGGAACAGCATGCAGGATGTGGTGGTCCAGGGCATCAGCACCTCAATCGTTGCCCAGTCTTCTAGAAGGCTTAGCCTCACCCACCCAACAGCCCATTCTGCACCACACACGCTGAATTGAATCTGCCAAAAAAACCCAATTGGACTCCTTCAAATTGACCTGACCCCCTAACATTCTCATCCCCTGGCCTGATGTAGGGGACCAGGCCGTGGATGCACCGGGACCTAGGACCGTTATCCGACCTCTTTTCTCTCACTCCCTCTACCTTAAATTCTAGGACAAAAAGACTTTTACATATTCGGCCCTTATGACTGACCTCTAAAAAAAACCCCGAAACCTGTAATAACAACTGACTTAGAACAGCTCAAAACACTTACCTGTAAAACAACGACACTTGGGTAGAATATAGAATAAATAGATTTACTTACCTTAAAACAATCCTTCGTAGTCACCTGTAACAAACCACAAATGTACCTACCTGACTCACCTGACTACAAGACTGATCATCGCAAAACAGACCTTAGACCCAAGAACGAATAAAATAAACAAATCTACTTATTTTCTTTAAAAAAAAAAAAAAAAAAAAAAAAATAAATAAATAAAAGACTTGCAATTGACGACAGGACGCACTCCGAGACCTGATCAGTCTCGGCGGGGCCTCCCTTGGGGGAGAGTGTCTAGTGATAATGGCCGAAACACTCGTTGATCCCAAGGTCCACTACTGATGATGTGTCCTAAAATTAATAAAACATTTAGGCCAAGATTACCTTACAACCCAGAGACCCTGAAACACTGAATCAATATAGGCGGTCTCTTTAATAGGTAACACAGGACCTAACTACAGGCTTTTAGATCCACCAAGACTGGGACCATTAGCCACTTGACTAGACTTAGCCTGACTTCTGACCCTACACCTAGCCCTGACCTCTGACCCCATCCCCTGACCCTAACCTCAACCCCCTCCCCTCACCTCTTGACCTCTAACCCTAACTCCCTGACCTCTAACCCTAACCCTAGAACCTTCAAAACCTGAACCACCAATTTGGACTAGTGTAGGGCTGCTTTTGGAGTCTGGGCTCATATAGGATGGCAGGTACTCACTCGGTGCGCACCAAGCTTTCGGGCTGTTTGTCATTCTATCCAATCACGGTCTGGGACAGGTCTCGTACCGGGGGCAGTGCCTGAGCTTGGCTCGGCACTACAAATGCTCTTTCCCAGTCCTGTGTCTCCTAAGCAACCTCTACATCAAATACGCATACTCCATTAACTCCCAAACGGGCTTGTTAACCAGACCAAACCCTTAACCCAAGTTAAAACATCATGCAAAGTGCCTCAAAACCTGCTCAAAAACAATAAAAACTGACTCTGAAATGACTCAAATGCTCGAAATTTGTCCAAAACAAGTTACAATATTGTGCAAAATACCTCAAAACAAGATAAAAAACTGACTTGAAATTCTTTGAAATGACTAAAAAAAAATCTATACAGGTGTAACCAGTGGTAAACAGAGGCAAGTAAATATACTGAAATCCCTGTGTGACTCTTCTGCTGATTGTTGTTTGGACAGCAGGGGGCATATTGTTATTGTTGTATTGGTGGTAGTTTTGAGGTCAAAGGGCAAGATACTGGAAGTTGTGTTAACAGAACAAAGGGTTACTGGTTATTGTGGGACAATAGGAAATGTAAATAATACCGTGCTGTGAAAGACTGAATTATGAAATATAGTGACAGGGTGGTAAATTGTTTATTTGCATTAAAAATCCACTTTATGTCTGTGTACTGTGCTGAGGAGTGCCGACGGTTAGAGAATGAAAACGCTGCACGTTATTAAATATTAAAATATTTGGCTGCAAGACTAAAATATGCATCAATCTCATACAATGTTGACACCTCTTTTGTGGAGTTAAACAATGAGAACAAATGCAGACAAAAAGAAAAAAAAAAAGCTGCACGTGTGCTGCCGGTGCCAAAGGTTCGTGTGCGAGGTATGAGACTTCCAGTGTATCATCTTACGTTCTTAGTTCCATGAAATATGAATGTATTATTATATGCATTGTATTTTTGTGTTGGTTAATGATGAGATGTTTGTAACTGCTTTTGTGTTACTGCAGTATGTGTTTCGAACAGAGACTTATACAAGGCAGTGTGGTAAGTGTGGGTTTTATTTAGTTAGGCAAAGTTGGCAAGGTATTCACAGAGTTGGACTTCCGGCATCAATACATTTTTATACACTGCAGTGTATAAAAATCAAGTATTTGAATATTTGTGTAGTGTCTCCCTTCACTGGTGCAGCGGTTTTGCTATTTGCAGACAGTCCCTGTTCACTCGTTGCACAGCCAGCTGCGCATAGACATCCGTGTTATTTCTGCAGCTGGAAAGACAGCGACTTTTGATAAAACTGGCCTTGTAGCACATTGTGTAGCTTACAACGATGGGAAAGAGGCAATATGTTATTGCAACGTATATCTCATGAGTTATAGATGCCGGTAGTCCAAATCTGTGAATATCTTGCCAACTTTACCTAACTGTTTTATTTGCCCACTAGGTGCCACAGCCGTATGTTCCTGTTTTTAGTACTATTTCTGGTGCTGTTTCTCATATTTCTACTAATGTGTTGCGCCATAGGTTTTTGTAAAACACATTTCATTGTATAAATTCTATTAGATGTAAATAACTTGGGAAACAAAGAACCCCCACAAATTTAATTTGAAGTATTGGTGTCTGATTTAAGCCGGCTTCAAATCTAATGTTAGATTCAGTGTTAAATCCACAAACAGAGAGACTTTTGGTGACTTTTCAGAGCATATTTTAACATAAACTCAGACTTTTGATGACTTTTCTGTTCGTATTTTAACATAAAGTCAGACTTTTGGTGACTTTTCAGAGCATATTTTAACATAAACTCAGACTTTTATGGACTTTTCAGAGCATATTTTAACATTCGGAGCGCTAACTCAGACTTTCCTCTCTTCTCAGCATTAAAACTTTGTCTGCAGAGAGAAAAGAACGACTCCATTTTTTGCCAGACTGGAGGAGGTTGGAGAGAGTCTGTCGATCTCTCTGGACCTGACATTTGAAAACCTCCACCTCTCTCACCCTCCCAGCCCACTGATGTGAGGAAATCCAGCTCTGAACAGACTGAACTTCTAAATCCCTCCTGGAACTCACCCTGAACAGACAACTGCAACACCGTGGTAACTTGCAGATTACAGGTAAGAGGTGTAAACTGTTAGTAACACTCAGAGTCACGTGATGCTGCTCCGTTTATGTAGCGAGGCAGAAAATAAGGATGGGAAGCCGCTACATTTAACAGATCAGAGTTTCCACAGACCAACACTTCACTCTATTTATGCACTCTGAGAGGAATTTATCGCTTATTTCTGTCAACCAAACTGGGTCAACATCATAATGTAGCATCAACTTCACATCACGTGAATTTACACTGGAATCTGACAGAAAACTGAATTCAAGTTGAGCTAACTTAACCCTCCTGTTGTCCTCATTTACGGGCACCAAAAATACTGTTACCTTGTCTGAAAATAAATAAATAAATTTTAAAAATCAACAAAAAAAAATTCCTCAAATTTCTGAAATTTGCAAACCTTCTGGAAGAAAATTCCAATAATTCTTAAAAGTTT
>PYAM01000049.1:52500-97388 GCA_003047355.2 Amphiprion percula | reverse complement strand
GATTGCAGGTTAAAAAAACCCTTTCCAACTCGGGGTGCGGCGGCAACCCCAAAGCTTTTTCGGGGCTTGGTTGGTTTTCATTCTATTTCCAAAAAATTACCGGGTCTTTTGGGAACGGGGGTCTCTACCCCCGGGGGGCAGGCCTGGAGCTTTGGGCGGGGGCATAACCCATGCTCCTTTTCCCATCCCCTTGTTGTTTTTTTTTGTCTTTCCTAAAAAGCAAAAAAACCCTAAAACATTCAATAAAACGCATTTTACTTCCCCCCAAAAACACTTTTCCCAAAACGAACTTTTTTTTATAAAACCAGAACCGAAACCCTTTTTTAAACCCTTTTTTAAAACCCCCTTTGGAACCCTCAAAAACCCCTAAAAAAAACTCTTGGAACCCTTCTTGAAAACCCCTAAAAACCCTTTAAAAAAAAGGAACCTTTCAAAAAAACCTGAAAACCACCCAATGACTACATGTTAGGGGCTGGCTTGGGGAGTTTCCTTGGGGGGCTCATATAGGATGGGGGGCAGGTAACCCACACAACCTCCGTTGGCCGGGCAAACCCAAAGCTTCGAGGGGCTGGGGTATGTTATTTATTTTCCAATCAACGGATTTTTTTCTGGGAAACCAAGGTTTTTCTTTTCTAACCGGGGGCAAGTGGGCACTGAGGGCTTGGCTCGGGCAAAAACTAACAAAAAAATGCTTCTTTTTCCTCCAAAAGGTCCTGTGGTCTTCTAAGGCAAAAAAAAAAAACCTTCTACATTTTCCCCAAATACGCCCATTTACTTACCCCCAAAAACAAATTTCCCCAAACGGGGGGAAAACTTTTTTTAAAAACCAGGGGACCGAACCTGTAACCTAAAAAAAAACCCCCTCCCCCTTAAAAAAAAAAAACCCCTGGGAACCCTTTTCTAAAAAACCCTAAATTCCCTTACCCTTAAACCCCTTAAACCCTTCCCAAACAAAACCCCTTGAAAAAAAACCACCAATTTGGGACTGTTTGTAGGGGGCGGTTTGCCGGAGGGTCTGGGGCTCATTATATAAGGGATGGCGCAGTACCTTTTTTTTTTTTCACTTCGGTGGCCGCAACCCCAAGGGGGCTTTCCGGCTTTTTTATGGTTATTTGTTTCCCCCCAATTCACGGGTTGGGGAATCAACAAGGGGGGGGGTTTTTTATTTAGGGTTTTCTGACGGGGCGTCTGAAGGCTTGGGGGGCTTCGCCTGAGAAACTCCCTTTCAGACGTGGTGTCTCAGTGCTTTTGGCTGGCACACTGCAATCAAGAAAGTTCCCGGTGATAACGTCTGTGCAATAGAAAGAACAAACACATCGAGATAAGCATTCGTGGCTGTGAGTGGATGTTTTTCACACAAGTGAACTGAAAACATGGACGAACCAAACATCTCCGAGTTACCGTACTCAATAATGTGTCCAAAAGTCCTGTGTTTTTTTCCTCTTATCTCCCCTAAAACGGCCACCCTTTTTTTTCTAAAATTCCAAA
Organism: Amphiprion percula; assembly: GCA_003047355.2. Classification (NCBI taxonomy): domain Eukaryota; kingdom Metazoa; phylum Chordata; class Actinopteri; family Pomacentridae; genus Amphiprion; species Amphiprion percula. The sequence goes on along the minus strand of PYAM01000049.1, from coordinate 95,900 downwards.
AATAGGCAACCTCCCAACCAAACTCCCCAAAAAACCGGGGAAACTTGTTAAACCCACAGAACACCAAAAACCCCTTTTAAACCCATAAAAAAAACAATTTTTCATGGCAAAAAGTGGGCCTCAAAAAAAACTTGGCTCAAAAACCCAATAAAAAAAAAAAAAAACTGGGACTTTTTTTGGAAATGGACTTCAATATGGCGCGGAATTGATCCCAAAACAGTTACAAATATTGTTGTGGGCGCGAAAAATACTCCAAAAAAAAAAAAAAAAAAACAAAAAAAAACTGGACTTAAATTTTTTTTCGAAAATGGGAAACTAATAAAAGGTTAAAAACCCCAGGTGAAAACCAAGAGGGGCAAAGAAAAAATAATACTATTGGAAAACCACTTGGAAATCCCTGTTTGGATCTTCTTGCTGGATTTTGTGGTTTTGGAACGGCCAGGGGGGAGCATTTATGTTATATGGGGTGGGTAATCTGGTGGGTAGTTTTAGGAAGGGTCCAAAAGAGGCAAGATTACTGGGAAAAAGTTTTTCACAGAAAAAAAAAAAGGGGTCTAACTGTTATTTGTGAAACATAGGGAATTGATAAATTCCCCCGGGATGTGAAAAAGAGGGACTGAAAGAAAAACCACACAACAAATTTTAGTTAACTACAGCACAAAGCCTCCAGAAGCTAAGAACACCACAAGTAACCAGCGGAACAACAACACTCGATTATGTTTATGATGTACTAGTGTTTTCAGGCCATTTTATTTCATTGAAAAGGAAACGTTAAAACACCTGGCAGAATGTTGATCTGTCCTAACCCAACGTGCTAGGATGGTTTTAAGGAAAATGTTGTTCTCTACAGTCTGCGCAGACTGCTGTGGAAGGATATCGAGGCAGTTGAATGTAAACTCGACAATGTAGGAATGGACATATATTCGGTGCATTTGACTTGCACGATCTACAGGAGGACTAAGTTCTAGAGGCTGAACAGCGGGACTTTTATGAATGCTTTGTTTTTATAGCACATCCTGCTTTGTTTTTATTTTTATGCAACAGATTAAACATGCTAATAATATTATTATCTACTCACAATTATATCCTTGTATTTGTTTTTACAAAAGTAACTTTGGATTGTTATTTTGGATTTTTAGTCCCAGTGGTATTCTTGTTACAGCAGGCATTGCAGGACAAGCAGACAGACTGATAAACTTAAAAAAAGAGAGATCAAGTTACCTCACACTTCATTTATACTAGCACGTCTGCATAACGAATCAGATCCAGCAGTTCAGTCATGGATTGAAGACTTCAGAAACAAATCCAAGTTGAATTCTTAAAAATAAAACAATAATAAATGTTGAAATTATCCAAAGAATATTATTTAATTTATATTGTTTTGTGATGGGTTTGGAGCGATTTTCGGATGATTTTGAATACTTTTACTCAAGGAAAGCATGATGAGAACATGCATATATAGAGAACAGAATACACAGAATTTTATAGGAAAATATGTATTTATATTTTATTTTAATTTATTATTTTAATTATTGTATTTACTCATGTTTTTTCTCTTCCCAAGAACCGGAGGGAGAATGACAGCCTTGTATTTGCAGTTATTTTAAATGTGGGAAATATTGTGATATAGAGGATTGCCCACCCCCCCACACCAATGGTGAGGTGAAGGACCGGTGAGAGGAGGAGGAGGCCCGTGAAGAAGAGGAAGCTGAAGGAGGATCCGGTCGCAGGCGATGGAAGAGGCAAGAGGAGCCGTTGACATAGGAAACGACGACGACGTAGCACAGCCAAAAGTAACTATTTATGTACTCAAGATTTTAGTGAAAATTTGACACATCTAAAGTAGTGTTGGGTTATGAAGCGAGGCTTGCGGCAAAAACGTAAAAGTGAAGATTTACAATAGATGATATTGCGTCCATACAGTTCCTTAGTCTTGCTAATAATACGTAGCTGTATCCTTGTCCCTCAACAAGCCTGATGCTTCTATTTCGTGTAGCTAACCCTATGAACATGTGAAACACTTCTGTTCGGGGCGTGGCATTTAAACCTAAGTCTATTTTGGGCAATGCGGAAGACACTATAAAAATGAGTAACAGGGTCATAAGGGTGCCAAACTTCTGTGGAAAAAAAGGGAGAAGAAGTAAAAAAAACATAATAAATATTTCACCATAAATCACATATTTAATCAGTAACGAGGTGGGTGCTCAATGGGTAACATATAGGAGGGGACTTATTCCTGGTCAAAGTGGTTAGTTCACCGAATGTTCTAACAGTACATCTACTTTGATGAGTATATCCTACTCCCAATCATCTTGGTATTATTCTATTAAATTCAGTGTTTAGGAATCGTTTAGGCCCAGGTAGAACCCCAAGTTATCTATTTTTAAATTGCACCTTCAACATAGGTCTTAGTTTAAACTTAGTTGATTTAATATTAGCGAAGAAGTAATCAACATTAACATTCACTGAAGAAGTCATTAAAGTGTGTGTCTCAAAGAAATGTCAGAGATTGATAATTATTGAATTTTTTCCAGTGTGGGTTTATCAGAAGAATGAGAAAACCTGATAATGTACAATATAGTTATTGTTATGGTAAGCAACAATACTATTGCAATATATGAGTGTTCAAACTGGCATAAAATTAGATAAGATAAATTAAAATATTAGTTGCATCTTCTGTAGAAATTTAATCCATTTATACTGGTAGTGGGGTCCTTGGGTCAGATTCAGCAAAAGCTTTGATATTTTCTATATTAACTCAGAAGTTAATATTTTGGTAGGCAAATTTACAGAGTCACAGTTTTCTAACTGAAAATAAGATAACATTTAAGTGGGGCAACTAGTTTTTGTGTCGACAATTTTGAGTTAATGTTGTGAAACTGTGTCATGTAGTTGTACCTCAGCTTGATTATTAGGTTTTGATGGCAACTTATCGCATACATCTTGAATGCTTTGGGACAATTTGGAGTAATTCATGTATAATTTTCGAGTCCAATCTGGGAAACGTGGTATTTATTACTCATTTTAGGAGATAGTTTTTGACCCAGTTGGTTTATACCAATTTTTCTTCTGTTTTGAACATACTTGTACTTTGATCATTTTAATGTTGTAGATGGCAGGGGGTTTTGGAGGGCGATCTTGTCGCTACACTAATTCAAAATTAGTTTGGACAAATTACAAGATGATTTTTTCACCAGAGGTTTGGTGAAACTTTTTTTCCGGGCATTCCATTATCCATTTATTAAACCTTCGTGCAGTGGTTTGATAATATAAGATAATAATTTCAAAGATTTTCTTTAAATATTGTTTATTTATTTGGTGAGTTGTTCTCCTTTCCCCCCATCTTGGTTGTGCTATGCGGGTTTTGTGTCTATTAATTTTTTTGCAGACCCCAAGTTTCTCCCTGGTTTCACTGCGTTTTGCCCCACAAGCCCAGGCTTTGCGGGGCAATTAGGGAAAAAACATACCGTGGTTGTTTTATTGTTTTTCTTGCGGCGGCCAGGGAGAGGCTTGGAAAAAGAGTACAGCTTCGGTCTAAACTTTTTGGTGAGTTTATAAAAAAACAAAGAAGAATACGGGCCTTGTAGGCAAACGAATGTTTGTTTTTTGGTAAGGCATGTTGGGGCTTTACAAACCAACGGGATGCGGAAAAGGACCTCAAAATTGTTGTACTTTTGGATTTAGTTTAATTCAGGAACGATTGACATTAGTTGTGTGCTGCAATGGAGTTGATTTTTCAAGATACATATTTTTTTTTTAGATCCCTTTAGGTTTGAGCCGCGAATTCGGGTTCAAGAGAAAATTTGTTTTGTGCCAATAAAAGAACGACATTTTAAACATGGTATTCAATTTTATTTATGGCCCAGAATAAAACCTCATAAGTGGGTTAGACCACAAAAGCCCCAGAAAGATTGTTCTTATTGATAATTTGCACAAAGGATTGTATTCTATCTCTTTTGTTTTTTTTTGATAGCTAAGTATTGTCATTACTATTGTTGTTTTTCTTTTTTCTAGAGTTTTGGAGACCCTGATTTTCTTCTATGTCTAATATTTACATTGTATTCTTTTTGTTACTACACATAAATTGTTGTATGTAAAATTTGGTTGATAGGATGTGTCGCCGCCCCATAAAGTTTTTTGTATAAAATAATCCCAAGTCTCCATTTTAGATTGAGTTCCAAATCTATTGTCATACAAATTATTATTTTATTGTTATCTAACAACTTAGAATTACACTTTATAATCCACTTACTGCAACAAAACTTGGGATAATATGCGCCACACACACATTATAATGGGAAAAGTAAATCTCCTCCACGAAACATATTTATTTTGTAAGTTAGTAATTTTTTTTGTAGCACAATAAGTATGTTACTATCTTTTTTGGTCATTTTTCATCTGACCATGTGTATATCTACAGTTCGCCAGGAGAAGAGGTGGTAATTTTGTGTCTATGAATTAAGTATCTTTAATTATGTTGTTGATGTGGTTTGTTGTCCTAGGTTTGTAAAATTTCCCTAATAACAAATATATAATACAAAGGTATAAGTCGGAAAATATATTTTATAGGTTGGAGTAAACTTTTATCAAAATAAAATATAAAAAGGAAGGCAAAATATTTTAACTAAAATATAATTACCTAATATATAGGTAACTATATTTTATGTAATTGGAGTATAGGGTACAAAAATAATACTAAATTCTCTACTAGATCATTTAGTTTTGAATGATTTATTACTCATGATAATTAATTAGATTACAAGAATTTCCGTTTGCCAATTATAAGATTATTGTTGTTTTTTTTTTTAACCAACAGGAAATTAAAACGTTAGAGATCTTTTAAGAAGAATTCATTGGAATTTTCTTCTCCAGAGGAAGGTTTCCTGGACAAATTTTCAGAAATTTGAGGAAAACTTTTTTCTTATTGTATGACTTCTTTTAAAAAATAATACTATTATTTATAGTTTTGCAAAGAACATAAGAAGGGCATAATCGTATTTTTTTGAGTGCCCAAAGTAAATAGAGGACACCAAATCAGGTAGGACGTTACAGGTTCTAGAACTCCAAAGCTCAAGGCTTGAAATTCACTTTGTCTTCTCGGCTAGAGTATCCAGTTGTTCGTAGTACCACCATTCCACGTGATGTGAAGCTAATGCTACAATATATGATTGTCTAGAGAAAAAAAAAGAAATGACGGACCAGTTTGGTGACAGAATAAGCGAATACCGAAGTTTATACATAGCATGTGGTCTACTCACAAATTAGAGTGATAGTGTGTTGTGTTGTCGCCGAGAGACTGCGGAGTGAGTTAAATAATAGATAAGCATTGCTTGAGCCATCCTTAGTTTTGTGACGTCGCGCGGTACATAGGAGACGGAAGCAGCATCACGTGACGTCTGTTGTGTTCGTTAAACTTATATCAGTCTAGACTACTAAACCCTTGTAGATGCAAGCAATTAACCACACGCCTCGGACCTTGTTCAGTGTCCTGCTTCAGGAAGATCGAAGTCCAGGAGGGATTTAGAAAGTTCAGCCTCTGTTCCAGGCTCGCGATCCCTTCATAACAGTAGTGCCGCTCGCGATCTGTAGTTGAGGTGAGGAGACGTTGAGGGAAAAATTTTTCCCCCAAAAAAGGCCCTGGTGCTCTGGAAAACAAGGGAGAAGGACTGAAATTTCGTTAGATTAATATACAAAAAATTCACAAACCTTTCCTTTGGAAATTCAAAACCCAACAATGTCAGGTTCCAGATTTACCAGGGAAAACAAAAAGAAATCGAGAAACACCAGGACCCAAAAACAAACCACCCAGACACCGGAGAGATTCGGACAGACTCTCTCCAACCTCCTGGCCCAGTCTGGCAAAAAATGGGGAGAAAAGTCGTTCTTTTCTCTCTGCAGAGCAAATTTTTAATGCTTGGAGAGATGAGAAGAGAAATGAGAGGAAAGTCTGAGGTAATACCTACGACATGATTAGAAATTGCTCTACGAGAAAGTCATACAGCTGAGTTTGTTAAAACAATGACAATCCTGAAAGTAACAAACCGTACATGACTTTCATGTCTTTTAAAATACATGAACAGGAACAAACAGTCAATCAAAAGCTGAGTTTTATGAAGTTAAAATATGCATCTGAAAAGTCACCAAAAGTCTCTCTGTTTAGTGGATTAAACAACTTAATCTAACATTAGTATTTGAAGCCAGGACTTAAATCAGACACCAATACTATCAAATTAAATTCTGTGGGGTCTTTGTTTCCCAAGTATACACTAAAGAATTTATACAATGAATTGTTTTTACTAAAAAACCTATGGCGCAACACATTAGTAGAAATATGAGAAACAGCACCGAAAAGTACTAAAAACAGAAACATAGCTGTGGCCACCTAGTGGCAAATAAAACAGTTAGGTAAAGTTGGCAAGATATTCACAGAGTGGAAAACTACCGCAATCTTATAACTGCATGAGATATTACGTTGCAATAACATATGCCTCTTTCCATCGTTGTAGCTACACAAGTGTGCTACAGGCCAGTTTTATCAAAGTCGCTGTTCTTTCCGCTGCAGAAATAACACGGATGTCTATTTGCGCAGCTGGCTTGTGCAACGAGTGAACAGGGACTGGTCTGCAAATAGGCAAAAACCGCATGCACCAGTGAAGGGAGACACTACACAAATATTCAAATACTTGATTTTATTACACTGCAGTGATAAAATGTATTGATGCCGGAAGTCCAACTCTGTGAATTATTCTTGCCAACTTTGCCTAACTAAATAAAACCCACACTTACCACACTGCCTTGTATAAGCCTCTGTTCTAAACACACATTACTGCAGTAACACAAAACAGTTTACAAAACATTCTCATCATTACCAAACAAAAAATACAATGCATACAATAATACATTATATGTTCATGGAACTAAGAACGTAAGATGATACATGGAAGTCTCATACCTCGCACCGAACCATTGGCACCGGGCAGCACACGTGCAGCGTTTTTTTTTTTTCTTTTTTTGTTTGTCTGCATTTTTCTCATTGTTAACTCCACCAAAAGAGGTGCAACATTTATTGAGAGTGATGCATATTTTAGTCTTGCAGCAAATATTTTAATATAATACGTGCAGCGTTTTTCATTCTCCTAACCGTCGGACTCCTCAGCACAGTACAAGACATAAAGTGGATTTTAATGCAAATAAACAATTTACCACCCTGTCACATAATTTCATAATTCAGTCTTTTCACAGCACGGTATATTTACATTCCCTATGTCCACAATAAACCAGTAAACCTTTGTTCTGTGAACACAACTTCCAGTATCTTGCCCTTTGACCTCAAAACTACCACCCAATACAACAATAACAATATGCCCCTGCTGTCCAAACAACAATCAGACAGAAAGCGAGTCACACAGGGATTTCAGTGGTTTTCAGTTATATTTACTTGCCGTCTGTTTTACCACCTGGTTACACCTGTATAGATTTTTTTTAGTCATTTTCAAAGATTTCAAGTTCAGTTTTTATCTTGTTTTGAGGATATTTGCACAATTTGTAACTTGTTTTGGACAATGTGCGAGCATTTGCAGTCATTGCAGAGTCAGTTTTTATGTATGGCAGGTATTGAGAGCACTTTGCATGATGGTTTTAACTTGGTGTTAAGGGTTTGGTCTGGTTAAACAAGTCCGTTTGCGGAGAGTTGTGGGAGTATGCATATTTGATGTAGAGGTTGCTTAGAGACACAGGATGGAAAGAGCATTTGTAGTGCCGAGCCAAGCTCAGGCACTGCCCCCGCGCAGGACCTGTCCCCAGACCGTGATTGAGATAGGAATGGACAAACAGCCCGAAAGCTGGGCGCACCGAGTGAGTACCTGCCATCCTATATGCAGCCCAGACTCCAAAAGCAGCCTACACTGTCCAAATGGTGGTTTCAGTTTGAAGGTTAGGTGAGAGGTCAAGGATTTAGGGTTAGAGGTCAGGGTGTAGGGGAGGGGTAAGGTTACAGGTTCGTCTGGTTTATTAAAGTCCTGTTTGGGAGTTGTGGGAGTATGCGTGTATTTGATGTAGAGGGTTGCTTAAGGAGCACAGGACTGGGAAAGAGCATTTGTAGTGCCGAGCCAGCTCAGGCACTGCCCCCGGTACGAGACCTGTCCCAGACCGTGATTGGATGAATGACAAACAGCCCGAAAGCTTGGTGCGCACCGAGTGGTACCTGCCATCCTATATGAGCCCAGGACTCAAAAGCAGCCCTACACTAGTCAAATTGGTGGTCAGGTTTTGAAGGTTCTAGGGTTAGGGTTAGAGTCAGGGTTAGGATTAGAGTCAGGGGTTAAGGTTACAGGGTTCGGTCTGGGTTTTATAAAGTCCGTTTGGAGTTTGGGGAGTATGCGTATTTGATGAGAGGTTGCTTAGGAGACACAGGACTGGGAAAGAGCATGTTAGTGCCAAGCAAGCTCAGGCACTGCCCCGGTACGAGACCTGTCCCCAGACCGTATTGGATAGAATGACAAACAGCCCGAAGCTTGGTGCGCACCGAGTGAGTACCTGCCATTCCTATATGAGCCAGACTCCAAAAGCCAGCCCTACACTAGTCCAAATTGGTGGTTCAGGTTTTGAAGGTTCAGGGCGTTAGGGTTAGAGGTCAGGGAGTTAGGTTAGAGGTCAAGAGGTGAGGCGAGGGGTTGAGGTTAAGGTCAGGGATGGGGTCAGAGCGTCAGGCTAGGATGTAGGTCAGAAGTCAGGCTAAGTCTAGTCCAAGCTGGCTAGATGGTCCCAGTTCTTGGTGGATCTAAAGCCTGTAGTTAGGTCCTGTGTTACCTATTAAAGAGGACCGCCTATATTGATTCGTGTCAGGGTCGTCTGGGTTGTAAGGTAATCTAGGCCTAAATGTTTTTATTAATTTAGGACACATCTTCAGTAGTGGACCTTGGGATCAACGAGTGTTTCGGCCATATCACTAGACACTCTCCCCCAAGGGAGGCCCCCCCGCTGAGACTGATCAGGTCTCGGAGGCGTCCTGTCGTCAATTGCAAGTCTTTATGTTATTATTTATTATTTATTTTATTTATTTTTTTAAAAGAAAATAAGTTAGTTTTGTTTATTTATTCGTTCTTGGGTCTAAGGTCTGTTTTGCAGATGATCAGTCTTGTAGTCAGGTGAGTCAGTAGGTACATTTGTGGTTTGTACAGGTGACTACGAAGGATTGTTTTAAGGTAAGTAATCTATTATTCTATATTCTACCCAGTGTCGTTGTTCTTACAGAGTCAGTGTTTTGAGCTGTTCTAAGTCAGGTGTTATACAGGTTTCGGGGTTTTTTTTTAAGGTCAGTCATAAGGGCCGAATATGTAAAAGTCTTTTTGTCCTAGAATTTAAGGGCTAGAGGGAGTGAGAGGAAAAGAGGCGGATAAACGGTCCTAGGTCCCGGTGCATCCACGGCCTGCGTCCCCTACATCAGGCCGGGGTTATGAGAATGTTAGGGGGTCGGTTTCAAATTGAAGAGTCCAATTGTTTTTTTTGGCAGATTCAATCAGCGTTGTGGTGCAGAATTGGGCTGTTGGTGGGTGAGGCTAAGCCTTCTTAGAAGACTGGGCAACGATTGAGGTGCTGATGCCTGGACCACCACATCCTGCATGCTGTTCCTAGTTAGTCGGAACCCAGGAGGGCCCGCATTACTTACCGCCTACTAGACGTTAACAGGTTGCTTTTATCACCGTTCGGGTTACTACAACCATGCCCGGATAGGGTTTGAAGAGTTGGATGTCTCGGTCCCTTGAGTGTGGGTGAGGCCTATGTTAAGTACCCCAACCTAACTGTGAGTACAGCTCTGTGTAGACTTGAGTTGCGTTCAGGAGTTGGTGTTGGCTTTCCCGCTTCAGCAACTCCTCCTTCATAGAAATGTGGAAACTCCCTTTCAGACTGTGTCGAGCTTCTTTGGCTGGCACACGTGCATCAAAGAGTCCCGTGTCTGTCTGCTGGCATAGAAAGACAAAACATGAATAAGCATTTCTGGCGTGTGGTGGATGTTTGTATCACACAGGACTGAACAACATTGATGAACCAAACATCTCCAAACCGACTTAAAATCGTTGCACACAATATTAAACTACACACAAGCCTCCAGAAGCTAACCCTAACCCGGCGAACACACCACCGATTAAATGTGTACTAGTGTTTTCAGCCATTATTTCATTGAAAGGAAAACGTAAAACAACCTGACAGAAATGTATGTCTGTCCTAACCCAACGTCTACTGACTGGTTTAAGGAAATGTTTTTCTCTACATCTGCAGACTGCTGTAAGAATCAACAGTTGAATTTGTAAAACTCGCATGTAGAATGACGTATTTCGGTGCATTTGCTTGCACGATCACAGAGACAAGTTTCTAGAGGCTGAACACGAGGACTTTATGACATGCTTTTGTTTTTATAGCACATCCTGCTTTTGTTTTTACAAGATAACATGCTTTTATTTTTATAACATATCCTGCTTTTGTTTTTACAAAATAACCTTGGATGTTATTTTGAAGTCCCAGTGGATTCTACAGCAGGCATGCAGGCAAGCAGACAGACTGAAAACAAAAAGAGAGATCAGCACCTTCACACTTCATTATCTGACGTCTGCATAACGAAATCAGATCCAGAGTCAGTCAGTGGATGAAACCTCCAGAAACAGATCCAAAGTTGAATTCTAAAAATAAAACAATAATAAATGTTTGAAATTAATCCAAAAATATTTTTAAATTTTATATTGTTTTGTGATGGTTTTGTAGCATTTTCGGATGATTTTGAATCTTTTACTCAAGGAAAGCATGATGAGAACATGCATATATAGAGAACAGAATACACAGATTTTTAAAAAATGTATTTATATTTATTTTAATTTATTTATTTATTTTAATTATTTATTTACTCATTGTTTTTTTCCCCAACCAGGGGATGAAGCCTTGTATTTTGCAGTATTTTAATTGGAATGTTATAGGGTTAGCCCCAACCCACCCCCCACACACCATGGTGGGTGAGGACCGGTGAGAGGAGGAGGAGGCCCGTGAGAAGAGGAGCTGAAGGAGGTCCGGTGAGAGGAAGAGCAAGAGGAGTTACTAGAAAACGACGACGACGAGCACAGCAAAAAAACTATTTGTCATCAGTTTGTGAATTGAACACATCAAAGTGTATAACAGCTTGCAAAAACGTGTGTTCAATGTGGTCATCAGTCCAGCTGCAAAAACGTACGTAGCCGTGTACAAGCTGAGCTGCATGCGTGAGCTAACCCTATCCGTGCATTATGTCTATTTTGGCATGCAGCATTATTAACAATATAATCCACTTCTGTGGGGGTAAAACTATAATATTTCCCTTCCATTTTATCAGTAAGTGGTGCTCAATAAATAGAGAGGGTATTATTTCCTTAAAGTTAGTCACCGAATTGTCAGACAGACATCTACTGTAATGATATTTATCTATCTATCTTTAACCATTAAATCAGTTTTAGGAACGTTAGATTTTTTTTAATTGCAATTCTACAAGTTAAATGTGTTTAATTTTACAAGAAGATCAGACATCAAAACATTTCACTGAAGAAGCATTAAATGTGTTAAAGATGTCAGAGAAAAGATCCAGTGTGCAGAAATGTAGAAAACCTGTAATGTACAATTAATATAGAGCAACAATACTTGCATATATGCAGTGTTCAAACTGGCATAAATTAGAAAAAATAAATAAATTATATGCATCTATCTGTAAACATTTAATCCATTTTAGGGTTAGGGTTCCTTTCAGATTCAGACTTTATTTCAATTCTCAAAGTTAATATTTTTTGAGCAATTTTCACAGTTTTCACTTGTTTTAGTTGAACTTTTGTCAAATTTTGAGTAATGTTGGTGAAACTGTGTTCATTTTAGTTGTTACCTCAGCTTGAATTAGGTTTTGTATCAACTTATCGCATACATCTTGAATCTTTTTGGACAAATTTGAAGTAATTTCATATAATTTCGAGTCAATCTGGAAACGTTTTATCTCATTAGGAGAAGTTTTTGACCCATTTTTACCAATTTTCTTCTGGTTTTGAACAACTTTGTACTTTGGAGTCATTTTTTAATGTTGTTATGAGCAGGTTTTTGAGGCATTTTGTACAATATTCAAACTTGTTTTGGACAAATTTAGAGTTGTGTAATGAGTTGTGTTCCAAGTGCTTTCTTGTTTCAAACAAGGTTTTGAGTCATTTGGCTCAATGTTTGTACTTGATTTGATTTGGATGACTTGGAGTGATTTCAGATACATTTTTTTTGAATCTTTTTGGGCAAATGTTTGGGTAATTTTATACAATTTAGTCAATTAGAAAAAGTTCTTGAATAATTTTGCACAAAGATTACACTTTTTTTGAGCAAATTGTCATTAGGATTCAATTTTGAACAGTTTTCAGTTATTTTACTTGAATTTTTGCCAAATTTTGAGTAAAATTGGTGAAATTGTGTTAATTGTTGTTGAGTCCAATCAAGCAAATTTTATTGTTACCTCAACTTGAATTCACTTTTTAATCCACTTCTGCACAAATTCTGGACAAATTTGGGGTAATGTCAGAAAATTTTTGAGTAATTTTGCACTAAAGTTTCATCTTTTTTGTCATTTTCATACCGTTTACAGTTCAAAGAAATGTTAAATGTTGTTAAGAACATTAATATGCGTGTGTGTGTACATATATATATAATGTAGTATGATATAGATATAATTATATTATATTATTAGTATATATATATATATAATATATATATATATATATATACATATATAAATCACTTTAGATATTTTTTGAAGATTTTTACTCATTTTTAAATATATTACAAGATATTCCTTGCCAAATTTAGGATTTTTTTTTTTTTTTTTTTTTTTAATAAAAATTTTAAAGGAAACTTTTAAGGAATTATTGAATTTTCTTCCAGAAGGTTTGCAAATTTTCAGAAATTTGGGGAATTTTTTTTTTGTTGATTTTTTTAAAATTTATTTATTTATTTTCAGACAAGGGTAACAGTATTTTTTGGTGCCCGAAATGAGGACAACAGGAGGGTTAAGTTAGCTCAACTTGAATTCAGTTTCTGTCAAGATTCCAGTGTAAATTCCACGTGATGTGAAGCTGATGCTACATTATGATGTTGACCCAGTTTGGTTGACAGAAATAAGCGATAATTTCCTCTCAGAGGTGCATAAATAGAGTGAATGTTGGTCTGTGGAAACTCTGATCTGTTAAATGTAGCGGCTTCCCATCCTTATTTCTGCCTCGCTACATAAACGGAGCAGCATCACGGTGACTCTGAGTGTTACTAACAGTTTACACCTCTTACCTGTAATCTGCAAGTTACCACGGTGTTGCAAGTTGTCTGTTCAGGGTGAAGTTCCAGGAGGGATTTAGAAGTTCAGTCTGTTCAGAGCTGGATTTCCTCACATCAGTGGCTGGGAGGGTGAGGAGAGGTGGAGGTTTTCAAATGTCAGGTCCAGAGAGATCGACAGACTCTCTCCAACCTCCTCCAGTCTGGCAAAAAATGGAGTCGTTCTTTTCTCTCTGCAGACCAAAGTTTTAATGCTGGAGAGAGAGGAAAGTCTGAGTTAGCGCTCCGAATGTTAAATATGCTCTGAAAAGTCCATAAAAGTCTGAGTTTATGTTAAAATACGCTCTGAAAAGTCAATAAAAATCTGAGTTTGTTAAATATGCTCTGAAAAGTCACCAAAAGTCTGACTTTATGTTAAATACAAACAGAAAAGTCATCAAAAGTCTGAGTTTATGTTAAAATATGCTCTGAAAAGTCACCAAAAGTCTCTCTGTTTGTGGATTTAACACTGAATCTAACATTAGATTGAAGCCGGCCTTAATCAGACACCAATACTTCAAATTAAATTTGTGGGGGTTCTTTGTTTCCCAAGTTATTTACATCTAATAGAATTTATACAATGAAATGTGTTTTACAAAACCTATGGCGCAACACATTAGTAGAAATATGAGAAACAGCACCAGAAATAGTACTAAAAACAGAAACATACGGCTGTGGCACCTAGTGGGGCAAATAAAACAGTTAGGTAAAGTTGGCAAGATATTCACAGATTTGGACTACCGGCATCTATAACTCATGAGATATACGTTGCAATAACATATTGCCTCTTTCCATCGTTGTAAGCTACACAATGTGCTACAAGGCCAGTTTTATCAAAAGTCGCTGTCTTTCCAGCTGCAGAAATAACACGGATGTCTATGCGCAGCTGGCTGTGCAACGAGTGAACAGGGACTGTCTGCAAATAGCAAACCGCTGCACCAGTGAAGGGAGACACTACACAAATATTCAAATACTTGATTTTTATACACTGCAGTGTATAAAAATGTATTGATGCCGGAAGTCCAACTCTGTGAATACCTTGCCAACTTTGCCTAACTAAATAAAACCCACACTTACCACACTGCCTTGTATAAGCTCTGTTCGAACACATACTGCAGTAACACAAAAGCAGTTACAACATCTCATCATTAACCAACACAAAAATACAATGCATATAATAATACATTCATATTTCATGGAACTAAGAACGTAGATGATACACTGGAAGTCTCATACCTCGCACACGAACCATTGGCACCGGCAGCACACGTGCAGCGTTTTTTTTTTTCTTTTTTTTTGTCTGCATTTGTTCTCATTGTTTAACTCCACAAAAGAGGTGTCAACATTGTATGAGATTGATGCATATTTTAGTCTTGCAGCCAAATATTTTAATATTTAATAACGTGCAGCGTTTTCATTCTCTAACCGTCGGCACTCCTCAGCACAGTACACAGACATAAAGTGGATTTTTAATGCAAATAAACAATTTACCACCCTGTCACTATATTTCATAATTCAGTCTTTCACAGCACGGTATATTTACATTCCTATTGTCCACAATAACCAGTAACCCTTTGTTCTGTTAACACAACTTCCAGTATTTTGCCCTTTGACCTCAAAACTACCACCAATACAACAATAACAAATATGCCCCCTGCTGTCCAAAACAACAATCAGCAGAAGAGTCACACAGGATTTCAGTGGTTTTTCAGTTATATTTACTTGCCTCTGTTTACCACCTGGTTACACTGTATAGACTTTTTTTTTTAGTCATTTCAAAGAATTTCAAGTCAGTTTTTATCTTGTTTTGAGGTATTTTAGCACAATATTGTAACTTGTTTTGGACAAATTTCGAGCATTGAAGTCATTTCAGAGTCAGTTTTTATTGTTTTTTGAGCAGGTTTTGAGGCACTTTGCATGATGTTTTAACTTGGGTTAAGGGTTTGGTCTGGTTAACAAGCCCGTTTGGGAGTTAATGGAGTATGCGTATTTGATGTAGAGGTTGCTTTAGGAGACACAGGACTGGGAAAGAGCATTTGTAGTGCCGAGCCAAGCTCAGGCACTGCCCCCGGTACGAGACCTGTCCCCAGACCGTGATTGGATAGAATGACAAACAGCCCGAAAGCTTGGTGCGCACCGAGTGAGTACCTGCCATCCTATATGAGCCCAGACTCCAAAAGCAGCCCTACACTAGTCCAAATTGGTGGTTCAGGTTTTGAAGGTTAGGGTTAGAGGTCAAGGAGTTAGGGTTAGAGGTCAGGGGTTAGGGGAGGGGGTTAAGGTTACAGGGTTCGGTCTGGTTTATAAAAGTCCGTTTGGGAGTTGTGGGAGTATGCGTATTTGATGTAGAGGTTGCTTAGGAGACACAGGACTGGGAAAGAGCATTTGTAGTGCCGAGCCAAGCTCAGGCACTGCCCCGGTACGAGACCTGTCCCCAGACCGTGATTGGATAGATGACAAACAGCCCGAAAGCTTGGTGCGCACCGAGTGAGTACCTGCCATCCTATATGAGCCCAGACTCCAAAAGCAGCCCTACACTAGTCCAAATTGGTGGTTCAGGTTTTGAAGGTTCTAGGGTTAGGGTTAGAGGTCAGGGAGTTAGGGTTAGAGGTCAAGAGGTGAGGGGAGGGGGTTGAGGTTAGGGTCAGGGGATGGGGTCAGAGGTCAGAGTCAGGGCTAGGTGTAGGGTCAGAAGTCAGGCTAAGTCTAGTCAAGTGGCTAATGGTCCCAGTCTTGGTGGATCTAAAAGCCTGTAGTTAGGTCCTGTGTTACCTATTAAAGAGACCGCCTATATTGATCAGTGTTCAGGTCTCTGGGTTGTAAGGTAATCTAGGCCTAAATGTTTTATTAATTTTAGGACACTCATCAGTAGTGGACCTTGGGATCAACGAGTGTTTCGGCCATTACCACTAGACACTCTCCCCCAAGGGAGGCCCCGCGAGACTGATCAGGTCTCGGAGTGCGTCCTGCGTCAATGCAAGTCTTTTTTTTTTTTATTTATTTATTTATTTATTTATTTATTATTTATTTATTTATTCATTTATTTTATTTATTTATTTATTATTTTTTTTTAAAGAAATAAGTAGATTTTGTTTATTTTATTCGTTCTTGGGTCTAAGGTCTGTTTTGCGATGATCAGTCTTGTAGTCAGGTGAGTCAGGTAGGTACATTTGTGGTTTGTTACAGGTGACTACGAAGGATTGTTTTAAGGTAAGTAAATCTATTTATTCTATATTCTACCCAAGTGTCGTTGTTTTACAGGTAAGTGTTTTGAGCTGTTCTAAGTCAGTTGTTATTACAGGTTTCGGGGTTTTTTTTAGAGGTCAATCATAAGGGCCGAATATGTAAAAGTCTTTTTGTCCTAGAATTTAAGGTAGAGGGAGTGAGAGAAAAGAGGTTGGATAACGGTCCTAGGTCCCGGTGCATCCACGGCCTGGTCCCCTACATCAGGCCAGGGGATGAGAATGTTAGGGGGTCAGGTCAATTTGAAGGAGTCCAATTGGTTTTTTTTGGCAGATTCAATTCAGCGTGTGTGGTGCAGAATGGGCTGTTGGGTGGGTGAGGCTAAGCCTTCTAGAAGACTGGGCAACGATTGAGGTGCTGATGCCCTGGACCACCACATCCTGCATGCTGTTCCTAGAGTCGGAACCCAGGAGGGCCGCATACTTACCGCCTACATAGGTTAACAGGTTGCTTGTTATCACCGTTAGGTTACTACAACCTGCCCGGATAGGCTTGAAGAGTTGGATGTCTCGGTCCCTTGAGGTGGGTGAGGCCTATGTTAAGTACCCCCAACCTAACCTGTGATGTACAGCTCTGTGTAGACTGAGTCGTTCAGGAGTTAGGTGTTGGCTTTCCCGCTTCAGCAACTCCTCCTTCATAGAAACTGTGAAACTTCCCTTTCAGACTGGTGTCGAGCTTCTTTTGGCTGGCACACTGCATCAAGAGTTCCCGTGTCTGTCTGTGCATAGAAAGACAATAACATGGATAAGCATTCTGGCTGTGGTGGATGTTTTTATCACACAGTGACTGACAACATTGACTGAACCAAACATCTCCATTAACCGACTTAAAATGTTGCCACACAATATTAAACTACAGCACAAAGCCTCCAGAAGCTAAACCCTAACCCGCGAACACACACCGATTAAATGTGTACTAGTGTTTTCAGCCATTTTATTTCATTTGAAAAAGGAAAACGTAAAACACCTGACAGAAATGTATGTCTGTCCTAACCCAACGTCTACTGACTGGTTTAAGGAAATGTTTTTCTCTACATCTGCAGACTGCTGTAAGAATCAACAGTTGAATTTGTAAAACTCGCATGTAGAATGACGTATTTCGGTGCATTTGCTTGCACAATCACAGAGACAAGTTTCTAGAGGCTGAACACGAGGACTTTATGACATGTTTTGTTTTTACAGCACATCCTGCTTTTGTTTTTACAAGATAACATGCTTTTATTTTTATAACATATCCTGCTTTTGTTTTTACAAAATAACCTTGGATGTTATTTTGAAGTCCCAGTGGATTCTACAGCAGGCATGCAGGCAAGCAGACAGACTGAAAACAAAAAGAGAGATCAGCACCTTCACACTTCATTATCTGACGTCTGCATAACGAAATCAGATCCAGAGTCAGTCAGTGGATGAAACCTCCAGAAACAGATCCAAAGTTGAATTCTAAAAATAAAACAATAATAAATGTTTGAAATTAATCCAAAAATATTTTTAAATTTTATATTGTTTTGTGATGGTTTTGTAGCATTTTCGGATGATTTTGAATCTTTTACTCAAGGAAAGCATGATGAGAACATGCATATATAGAGAACAGAATACACAGATTTTTAAAAAATGTATTTATATTTATTTTAATTTATTTATTTTAATTATTTATTTACTCATTGTTTTTTTTTTTCCCAACCAGGGGATGAAGCCTTGTATTTTGCAGTATTTTAATTGGAATGTTATAGGGTTAGCCCCAACCCACCCCCCACACACCATGGTGGGTGAGGACCGGTGAGAGGAGGAGGAGGAGGCCCGTGAGAAGAGGAGCTGAAGGAGGTCCGGTGAGAGCAAGAGGAGTTACTAGAAAACGACGACGACGAGCACAGCAAAAAAACTATTTGTCATCAGTTTGTGAATTGAACACATCAAAGTGTATAACAGCTTGCAAAAACGTGTGTTCAATGTGGTCATCAGTCCAGCTGCAAAAACGTACGTAGCCGTGTACAAGCTGAGCTGCATGCGTGAGCTAACCCTATCCGTGCATTATGTCTATTTTGGCACTGGGTTAGGGGTTAACTAAGCTAACCCTAGCCCCAACCGAACAACCCTCACCTGCACCCGGTCCAATTTGTCTCCCAGGCAGGGAAACCCACAGGTGCCTCTCCTCGGCCATCGCAGCAACATGGAACTCGATGGTTTCTCTGAAACCACAGAACACAAACAAAACACGGAAATTTTGATTGAAAGATGCAGCGAAATGACCACAAAAAACACAATCATTGCCATGAAAAGATGCAAAATCACCCACCGTAACCGCAAAACATCTTGGGGAAGACCATGTGACTGCTAATGCTATCAGCATAGGCCTCTCCTCTGTGATCTCTAATCCTGCTTTCCCATGACGTCCGTTAGCATTGTCGGCTGGCTGGCGCGACACCTTTGTTTTCTTCTCACCCACTTGACTGGTAAACAGATTCCCAAACAGACAGCAACGAATCGCACAACTGCTGCAGCCTCGGTCGAGTCGAGCTGACTACTCTTAAGTGTTAGGGATACTGCGGGTGTCGCCTGGCTGTTTAGCAAGCGCATTTTCTGGCGAGCCAAATGCTAACGCTATTTGCGTTTCCCATTATACACGGTCAGCTAGCATCGCGGCTAGCTACCTAGCTAGCGCGAAGCGTTTTTCGGTTCCTGTTGTTGTTGTTCCCCCTACTGACAAACATTTTCCTTTACTCACCAACGAAGCCCAGCCTCGGTCGTGGACAGAAAGATCGCGGTTAGCTCCTCTTAAACGGTCGTCAGTCGCTCTTTCTGAACAGTCTGTGTGGTACAGCGAAGGCCTCCGGAGCAGCGGCAGCAAAATGGCGGAAGGCAACAAAATGGCGGCAGACACTGCAAGGAATCACGGGAAAATCATCAGAACGCTAATGCTATTAGCACAGGTTTCTGTGATGTTCACACTACAGAGCAAGGTCATATTAGAATGACAAAAATTGACGGATAAAGCAGAAAATGTGAAGAAAAATTGCATAAATGCACAAGCAGGTCATATTGGAATGACTAAAATTGATGCTTAAAGCAGAAAGTGTGATGAAAAATGTGATAAATGCACAGGCAAATCATATTAGAATGACCATAACTGATGATTAAGGCAGAAATTGTGATGAAAACTGTGATACATGCACAAGCGGATCATATTGGAATGACTAATGCCTGGCTGGCACTTTGTAGTTCCTAGAGCACCTTTTTTTTTCTTTTTTCTTTTTTTTTTGCGTTTTTCATATGTAAAATAAGGTTAACGTTGGCATAGCATGTGGATCAAAGGCCTGTAGGTGTAAAGCAAGAAGGTCTCTACAATGAGGATGTGAGTCGTCTCCTCCTCCTCGTGGTCAGACTCGGGGACGATCTCTGTGTCCAAGGTGTTATTAACACCATGAGACTTGTCAAACTTCACCGGGTTCTGCAGCCACGCGTACATCGTACTCATCATGGCGTCCATGTCCAGAGCCGTGATGACATCATACTGCTTAAAGCCATCTTCACCGACTTCAATCTAGGTTATAACAAGATAACCTCTTGAAGAGGTCATGATTAAAGCAGAAAATATGATGAAAAATATGGTACATGCGCAGGCAAATCATATCAGATTGACTAAAATTCACGCTTAAAGCTGAAAGTGTGATTAACAATTTGATAAATGCACAGGCAAATCATATCAGAATGACCATAAGTGACGATGAAGGCAGAAACAGTGATGAAAACTTTGAAACTGTGATACACACACAAGCAGATCATATTGGAATGACAAAAATTGAATGTGCCGTGCACAAACGATGACAGGGCAATTTCTGCAAGAACACAATGAAAATGGATCGTGTAGTTAAACATCACATGTAAGCATATAACAGGCACAACTGGAGTAAAAAGTACATGTAAGCATATAACAGGCACAATTGGAGTAAAAGTACATGTAAGCATATAACAGGCACAATTGGAGTTAAAAAATTTTTTGTTTTTTTTGTTTTGTTTTTTTTTTAAATCAGTGCATGCGGCAGGCAACGTGTTATGCACAAATGATGACAGGTCAATTTCTAGTTTTCTAGTAACAAACAACTGTAACAGGCACAATCATGGAAACATTTTTTTTTTCTTTTAAATTATTATCACCGTATTAGGGTTCAAGCATTGACAACAGACATTTTTGTATCCACACACAGCGGTTAGGTAGAGACAAAACACTATAACGCTAATGCAATTCATGTAGTGTGACAGAAGAAGTTGCACTTTATTTATCAAACAGGTGACTGCCAATTCAACTGGGGAAATAGTGTCTTTCACTTCAATTCAGTTTAGTCTTTTTTTTTTTTTTAGTAAAAATAATAATAACAATAATAATAATAATAATAATAATAATCGTCCATTTGTATTTTTGTATTTTCTCCCTTTAATATGCCAGTAAAGGGAAAAAAAGGAACAAAAAAATCACAGATAACACACAGTGCACTAGGATGACAGAAGAGGAACGAAGCACAGCTAAAATGGCAAAAAAAAAAAAAAAAAGAATGTGAACGTAAGTTCTGAAAAGCCAAGATGATATCTAAACGCGTGTTTGGTCGTTCTGAAAAACAGTCCAAAATCCAGAGGTATTTGTTTTCAGACAATTAGAAAACACAGTAATGCAGCAAATTGGGCCTGAAGTTAACAATTGTCATGGGGTTTATTATAAAACTTCCAGGTATATGTTCTCCATTAATTCATTATATGCTTTATCTGTAACATGTCCCAAAATGTTTGTTCTGTAGTTAAACATACTACAGACAACAAACAACTGTGACAGCTGCCCGTCGGACAGGTAGAGCAGCCCGATGTATACACTGTCCCCGGAGCTCTGGAGCCAAACGTGGGACTCGGACGACACGTCGTTGACCCCAATGACGTGAGCCCTCAGCTGCTGTATGCTTCGACCGGCCTGCTGCTCCTGCTGCTGTTGCTGCTCCTGCTGATGCTGCTGCTGTTCCACGTGGCCCCCGTCCTTCAACAACATAGCCTTGATCCATGCGGTGAGTGTGTCACAGGCACGTCGATGCATGTCACGAGAGTCTATAGTACGTAAGAAAGAGAGAAAAAATTAAAAGATGGAAAACACACACGCATGAGCCACCGCCGCCAGAAATAAATAATAATAAAAAATAATAATATAATAATAATAAATAAAAATGACACCAATTGTCAGACAGACATACACTGACAGACATACACTGACAGAAGACATGCACTGACACACACACACACACACTGACAGACAAACAGGTCAAACTTTAGCTCGCTTGCAGAAGCCCAATTAACCTTGACAGAGTCAATTTTGAACTTGACTGTACCAATATTCACACTTACACATGCTAAATATACATGGATTGCTGAAGTCATTGTAACGGGTTAGGGTTAGCAGAAAGATGAAACAGGTGGGAACTGTTAGTTTAGCTTAGCAAAGACTGGAAACAGGTGGGAACTGTTAGCCTAGGGTAGCAGAAAGACAAAACAGGTTAGAACTGTTAGCCTAGGTTAGCAGAAAGACAAAACAGGTTAGAACTGTTAGCCTAGACTAGGAGAAAGACAAAACAGGTTAGACTTTAGCCTAGGTTATCAGAAAGTAAAAACAGGTTAGAACTGTTAGCCTAGCTTAGCATAAAGACTGGAAACAGAGGAAAACAGCTACCCTAGCTTAGCATAAAGACTGGAAACAGGTGGGAACCGTTAGCCTAGCTTAGCATAAAGATTGGAAACAGGTTAGAACTGTTAGCCTAGGTTAGCAGAAAGACGAAACAGGTTAGAACTGTTAGCCTAGGTTAGCAGAAAGACGAAAGAGGTTAGAACTGTTAGCCTAGGTTAGCAGAAAGACGAAAGAGGTTAGAAATGTTAGCCTAGGTTAGCAGAAAGACGAAAGAGGTTAGAACTGTAAGCCTAGGTTAGCAGAAAGACTGGAAACAGAGGAAAACAGCTACCCTACCTGAGCATAAAGACTGGAAACAGGTTAGAACTGTTTGCCTAGCTTAGCATAAAGACTGGAAACAGAGGACCACGTTACCCATGAGCCTCTGCTCCTGGCTGGCTCAGAGACACGTTACCCATGAGCCTCTGCTCCTGGCTGCCTCAGAACCACGTTACCCATGAGCCTCTGCTATGATAATAATATGAGACAAAAAATGAACAAACTGAATAATAAAATAGCCATTAAAACATGCAAGATGACCCCTAAAGTAACTAAAGTAACAATGTAAGACCAAAAATGAACAAACTGAGCGACATTGTGGATTCATTTCCAGTTTGGACGTGACTGAGACTACAACAAAAATAATTGGGGCAAGTGGAAAAGCTAGCTGTCGTTAAATGCAACTTAGTTTACATCAGAGATCCTTCTGAATCTACCAAAATCGCTTAGTAATACTTTTGACATTAAATGTACAATAAAGATGCTTTTACGTTGAACATGAACAGGAAGTGCTGCTCAACTGTAATGTTGCCAGCTATACAGTTACTAATAATGTCATGTCGTTACCGCCTGTGTCCACAAGAGGCCAGTAGCGCCCCCTCCTGTGACATGATCTTGCATGAGAGAGATTAGATGACAGCAGAGACTCAGACACAAATCTCTGTCCCTGCAACCGATCAATAATCAATAACAACACTGATACATTATCAATCATATTTTGGTCATTTTGTACATGTTTCTGGTAGTTTTATCTCATATGTTGGTCATATTCACAGGACTCACCTGTTTTGAGAAAATATCCACAACTCCTTGTACTGCTGGCATTTTCTGCACTTTAAATGTATTCCACAAGCCACTTTATGCTGATGTCACTTATAGTGTAGTAATACTGTATTTATTCATTTTTTATTCTTGTATATATTATTGTTATTATAATTATCTTTACTGTAGTAAACTGTAGTTAGTGCTGCTCTGAAAGATTTTTGCTGCTCTAACACTGGAAATTTCCCCTGACCTGGGGAGTAATAAAGGACTGTTGTATATCTATGTGCAAGAACTGATACCTCATCTTCCTGTATATAGTCTTCTTCATGGTATTTAAAAAAATCTGCGCATATATCCCTCTGGGCTGGAAACTGATTATAGTTTACTGCTACGGTGTATGGCTCTGGCATTAAATATACTATATATATAGCGGGTGGTAAATTCAAAAATATGTAGATGAGCAAATCAAGTATAGTGAGGGTGATGCAGAGTAGATTGATGGAAATGGGAAGCTGGAAGCAGTGGGCTGGAGGAAGGTCAGCAGCATCCCACAGATGGAGATCAGGCCAGTTGGTGGGAGAACCACCACAGATCTGAAGCATCCAGCTGTGGTATCAGGGACACTCGGAGAAAGGACACAGGGAGAAACAGAGTGAGTGTAATGCAATAATGGTGTGTGTGTCTATATATATATATATATATATATATATATATATATATATATATATATATATATATATATATATATATATATATATATATATATATATATATATATATATATAAAATAATATAATGGTAGATAGAGAAGGGCTCAGTGCATCCAGAGAGGTCCTCCAGCAGCCTAGGCCTATAGCAGCAGAACTAGGGGCAGAACTAAGGGACGTCCAAGAGGAAGACTCCAGCTGACCCCCTCAGGGTCCCCCAGTCAGTCCTAACTATAAGATTTGTCAAAAAGGAAGGTTTTAAGCCTGGTCTTAAAATTAGAGAGGGTGTCCGCCTCCAGAACCCAAACTGGGAGCTGGTTCCACAGGAGAGGAGCTAATAACTGAAGGCTCTGCCTCCCATTCTACTTTTAGAGAGAAGTTACAGGTCACTTCTCCAAGTAAGCCTGCAGTCTGAGAGCGAAGAGTTCTGCTAGGATAATATGGTACTATCAGGTCTTTAAGATATGATGGAGAGTGGTTGTTAAGAGCTTTATATGTCAGAAGAAGGATTTTGAATTCTATTCTACATTTCACAGGAAGCCAATGAAGAGAAACCAGCATAGGAGAAATATGATCTCTCTTGCTAACTATCCTCAGTACTCTGGCTGCAGCCCTACACTGCACTACACTAACACTGATTTAGCAAGTCTGAGTTCTGAACCGTGGCTTTGGTACCAATAAGCTGGTTTTGTGTAATAGCCTAAAACTGCCTCAGATTGTTGACTGTGGTCATAAAGACTTATTTACTGAGCATTGAGAAACCTGCTTCTTGGAAAAAAAGAAAAGCATATGAATAACATAAAATGATATGATATAGAATAATAATTATAAATACAGTGATGTTACTTTGAACAGGTGAATGATCAGGGAGCCTCTGTCACTCAGGTTGTCTACAATCTGGAAGTTACTGATGTAACGATGCACTGAATTGGACAGCTGGACACACACATAAACAGAGTCAGCTGTTAGCTAGTTAGCAACGCCGCCGTCCTAAACATGTGATCATTCATGTCTCATCCATTAGAAGGTCATTATCATGATGTAGTAAACTTTTTACAAACTTTTATTTAAAATACTACATTCATTTTAAAGGCACTTAAATACACCATTGACACAAGCTTTCAGATTTTTCTGCACTAGCACTAGAAGGTGATTACCATCTCCAGGTCAGAGTTTTCTGGGGTGAATCCAGTTGGTAGACTGATATCAAGAACCACCATCCTGACGTCTCTGGGTCCTAGAGCCCTGCAGTGAATGACAAAAAGAACAGCACTGACAAAGGGCACGATGACTATACGACTATAATCAGCTGCTGTCACATTGTTCATGTAAAGGCATAATGTACAATCAGTCACTGATCAGATTAAAGTCTTTGAGCATGTGAGCAGCAGCATTTTAAAATGAGTCTGAAAGAAAAACCAGAGGAATCAGTCTTTACTGAGGCACACCAAGAATCCATGAAGAACTACCTGCAGCAGCAGACTAACAGATGTACCTGCATCTGCAGACCAACAGATGTTCTTCCACAGAGCTCTGACATCGTTTGTACTTCAAATACTATATTTATTGTATTATGAACTCTTATCATGCTCTATTTTTATTGCAAATAACACCAATTTGCACTTTATTGTAAATACTAACAGTTTTTTTTTAAGCTCACCTCTGTAAATACCAGCATTTTAGGCAGATTTGGGATGTCTGTTGCATGCTCATTTGCACAGTGGCCCTCTATCTTCTAGGTAACACGTGAGCTCATGCATACCTTGAATCTCCCTAAGGGAATGAATAAAGTACCTATCAGATAATGTACAGAGTGTCAGTCCACAGAGGAACTGGCACAAGATATTTTGAACTACCCAAAGCTGTGGAACTGTGCCCTGCAATTTGTAATAAGGTAGTCGATATTGCTGCCGATCTAACATTTTGCACAGTCGTGTACACGTATAACAACAACTACTTGATCTTGTCTGACTTTTCTACATCTGCTGGAGGCTTTTCTGGTCTGGGACAGTAGCAAAGCATTAATTAATGTACAGCTGTATATATTATATGGTGGGCTAGAGCGTGTGTAATAGTGTATTTGATGTAATTATGCTCCAATGTGTTATTTTGATCTTAACAATAATGTATTCATTTGATCTTAACAAAAATAATACTGACAAAAAGTCCCTGAAGATGAGCACACACAGTCCTTGCATTGTGATGTATGCAAAACGTATGTATTTTAAGAGATTGTACGCGAGTGTTTTATAAATTCAATTTACTCAGGTCAGCAGTCTAAATGCTTTGTTGTTTTTTTTTTTTTTTTGTTAAAGTGCATTTCCTTTAATTTGTCACCCGTCTGAAGGACGTCGTGTAAAATATGTGATATAGTGTGAGAATTTGATCTACCGCTGGATCCTTCAAAAGTGACGTTGAGATCAAAGTGCTTGCAGGGCATTTTCTCTTCCACCTCATGCAGCTGATTGTAATAGGTCACAACCCGTGGTTGTCTTTCCCTGTACTGGAAAGAAAACCACACGTAAGAGGCACAGAGGAGAAAACAACAAACAAACATAAGAGGAAAAGCAGACAGTAGCGTATAAGTATTGTACTCATAAACAAAGCCCTTAGCGGCAAGGTCTTCGTGATATTTCTGAAATACATTTAGAATGGATTGTTGCGGTTTCAGCACGCCATGAAAGTGAGACTTGAATGAGGTCAGTCTTGGTTAGTAACCCCATACTCCATTCATGTCATTCTACAAGTCCATTCTTATGTATCGTGATAATACCTCTAGTATTCCTTGTCCATTTCCTCGAGCCTCTACTTCCAAATCAAGATTAGCAGGCAACTGCGAACAGAGAAGAAGATTGTTTGTGAAATGCATGTGGAAAAACTCTTTTTTTCTTTTTTAAATCAACAGTTGATAAAAGTCCAATGTCATTATACATTGCACTTGTAACTGCTAGTGCAGAACCTCAGTAGAATCATTATCAAATCTGCCAGTTTCGTTCAGCTGTTTAGCTTCTTTTGTATTTAAGAGCACATTTAATAAAGGACTGAAATGCCAGACAAAGTTGGTGAAGAAAATTACAAATTTAGCAGAAAAAAAGACAAATGTTTGTTTCTAGACATGGAAAAGACTCTTCCAGACCAAATGCAAATAAATATTAAGCACTAGTGTGTAAAACAGCAACTGCTTTCTAACACAACGGTCTCATAACATTTCCATGTCAGCTTGCTGTGGGTTCTTCTCCCCTGAAGCTTGTCAATTAATCCAATGAATTATTATTATTATTATGAGATCACTATACACAACAAGTCAGCCTAAAGGTAGAAAGCACTGAAAGATGTGCAGAAATTATATACCGACTAATCTCAGTTAGTGCAAATCACCCGTCAGGTGGGAGAAGTGCTCATCCCGCTTGTTCTTGGCTAAACAAATCATGATGAGGGGACACTCACCCAGCTGAGCTTTACGCTTCAACAGTTCAGCAGAGCGTCTCCTTCTGGTACTGCCTGGACACTGCACGGCTGCGGAGATGAGAGGAAAAACAGGAAAAACTAAACAAAAACCCTTACACAAGGTTTCATTGTTTCATTGCACTGGTTGTGCTTTTGTCTAACAGATGAGCAACAGCAAATGGTTACTTAAAAAAAGATTTGGACAACCAGTGTTACCTTGGAATGATATTTAGGATTCAATGGACAAGATGCACAATTATAAACAGATTCATCACAGCTTTTTTCAACAGTTTTATCATTCTGTGGTACCCATACTGTTTCAGTTTTTATCCAAGAGCTGTCCAATCCATTTCCCCGCTACACATACAACAGATACACTATGTGGAATAAAGAACTGAGTCTTGCACTGGACTGCACTTTATCACCCATCCTACTGCTCATGTGCACTAAGACTGTTTACATATTTATATCTTTTAAGTATTTTTTTTTTAAATTTATTTCTACATAGTGTGCCTTTTTCTATTTATTTTATTTTTTTATATATAGCTGGGAGTCACCAATTGTAATTTCGCTGTGGGGAAACACAATGACAATAAAGATTCTTGATTCTCAATGTGTTCCTAACCCCTAAGCCCAACGCGCACAAGGAAGATATGTTGTAGTGGCTCAAAAATTGCTATAAAAGCAAGCAACAGTCCAAGAAAACACATTTTTAGGTTAAGATGAGTTCCTTTTTGACACGAGATATGGGTTTTGCTCTTTCAATCATTGGTCGCTTTTAATGTAAATCTCTTGTGAATATAGGTTGTAACCCTACACTATAAATGAAGTATCAGCTTCGTACCAGACTTTTCAGAAGTGAATATCACCTATATTTAACACACATAAAACAATATTCAGTATTAGGCACAAACCGACATATTAAGAGATTAGTTGGTTTGTATATTATTCTCCACCCAAAGCGACTCCAGGATCGCCTCACTTTCAGCAAACACACAGTGCAAACACGGCCTTGAGCTGCTACAAGGGGAAAACTGGATTCAAAGTGTTGACAGCTACTTCCTAATGAAAGCTAGTTTATGATGTTTTTCAATGTTCACTATAGTTTTTTTTGTGTGTTTCTTTACTGGTGTTGCTATGTATAGGAGCACCAGTCAAGAAAACAATTAAATCATTATTTTTTTTTTTTTCCATTTTGATTTTATTTAACCTTTACTTAACCAGGAGAGATCCTGTTGATATTAAGAACCTCTTTTTCAAGGGAGTCCTGGCCAAGATAGGCAGTAGCAAATACAAAACACAGTTATGAAATTACACAGTTAAAACATGATTAAAATACGGAGGAAAAAAAACAATAAGAAGAAGAAGAATTAAAATCATTAAAATCACCAGTATTACAGTACATGATGATTCCTGTGAATCACTCTGTGTTTTGCTCAGTAGCCTGACTGGAGAATCCAAAACAAGTAGGTATCTGCCTTCACATGTAAACACGTTAACAGCATGTACGATGGTGTCAACTCGGGAAGCTGCTCGAGTGAGAAACGGCTGAAATTCTCCAAACAGAACAGACAGCTGTTCCATGCTCATACATACTTTGTCTGGTTGTAGTTTTGAACCCAGTACTGGAGGAGTAAAGCAGTCCTAAAACAGTCCTAAAGCAGTCCTAAAGCAGTCCTGCAGCAGTCCTGCATCTGAAAACACCCCCTGAGCATCTCATCCTCCCCCACGGGTGCAGCCAATGTCTCCATGCTCCACCACGTCCCAAATCTGAGCAGAAGGTTAATCAAGAATGAGGTGACATGACTTTATATTTTAAAATGATGCCTGTTCGGGTTAGACTTATTAAACCCACTGCATTCCAGTGTGTATTAAATCATGTCGATTAAAAACTGACTTTTAGAAGTATTGTGCATATTCACAAAGAAGGCATTAGTTCTTCTTGTTGCTATTTGGTTCTATGGCAACAAAATGTGGCACAATGTGGAAAATGGAGAATCTGAGAAAAATGTGGAGACTGTTTTATGAGTAAAGTCAATTCTATTTTAAACCCTTCTATCGATGATAGAAGTTGTCCTCATGATGATAAGTTCTTGAGGACAACTTATCAACCCTAACCCTCTCAGATAGAAATTCACGCACCTTCCTCTGTGTGAGTCTGTCCTTGTTGAGAAGATACACAGCGTTGTCCACAGCCACCAGGCTGACTTTTGCACCCGGGTCACCTCTGATCTGAAAGCTGAAGCTCTTCCCAGGCGCATAGTCTCTGCAAATGCCGTCCACTGGCCCGACTTTGAGCTGTAAGAGAAAATGAACACAGCAATAAACCAAACTTTTAATTATCCTGTTGGTTTGTACAACTTTTCTTGCTTGGTTTGCGTGGTTTACTTGAGCTTGACTCAGGTCAATATTGTAAAACTGAAATAGACAAAAGACAACAACAACAACAACAGAGAAAAGAAAATAAATCACTATACAAGCACTGACACATTCATGAACACAGCACGTATTAGACATGTACCAAACCCGACAGAAACCGTTCACCGACATATAACTCCAACTCTAACCCTCTAACCGCGAGTGAGGGTTCTCCAGGTAGGTATTTTCAGAGTGGCACAAGGTATGAAGGTGTCCCCGTTAAAGAACACGGCAGCCAGACTTTCCAGGTTAATGATGTTTACTGTTGTTGCAGATAACTCTGTGCTGCACTGTATACAACTGTGGCTACTCGTGGATAACTGTGGCTAGCTGTGGTTCTGAAACATCACAAACAGGAATACTGAATCAGTAAGACATTCAGCATAAATGTAACCACAATAATAATTATACTATGAAACAGTAACACAAATGGGGGTTAGTCCCTAGTCCCTCCTAGTGGATGATCGCTGAGAGAGCAGTTCATGAATGAAAGGCTGGATTCTGCTCCAAATACACTTTTACATGAATGCTTCCTCTCACATTCTGCCTTTAAAGTCAACTTACTGTTACAGAGAGATGGAAAACACTTCAAATGGGGGCACAAAACAAACCAAACTCAAGCAAAAATAACCAGAAAAAGACTTGTAAAAATCACCACTTAGGTCACGTAATGAACAGTATGAGACAAAAAAATGACCAAAAACAAGCATAAAATGCTGCAAAATGACCCCTAAAGTCAAGCAAAGCAAAAACAGCCATCAAAAGATGAAAAATGACCAGTAAACTCACTAAATTAACATTATGAGACAAATAAATGACCAAAATGATCCACAAATAGTTACTAATAGATGTAAAGCAGTCAAGATGAGGCACAAAATCACCAAACTGAAGCAAAAATTGCCATCAAAAGATGAAAAATGACCGGTAAACTCACTAAATTAATATTATGAGACAAATTAAATGACCAAAATCAGCAAAAAATAACCATCAAAAGGTGCAAAATGACCACAAAAGTCTTTAAATTGACATTATGAGACACAAAATCAAGCAAAAATAACATTAAGAAAGAGGAAAATGACCACTAAAGTCACTAAATTAACAATATGAGACAAAAAATGACCAAACTGAAGCAAAAATATTCATAAAGAGATAAGAAATGACCACTAAAGTCACTAAATTAACATGAGACAAATAAAGGACCAAAATGACACCAAAATATCCATATGAAGATGAAAAATGAGCACTAAAGTCATTAATGTCAAGCTGTAATATTCTATGTAAGATTCTGCAGTATTTCAGTTGTAGTGCCCATCATTTACTGCAGTATTTTACATGTAGTATTCAGTATTTATTGCAGTATTCAACCGATAGTGTCCATCATTTACTGCAGTATTTTACATGTAGTATTCAGTATTTATTGCAGTATTTAACCGATAGTGTCCATCATTTACTGCAGTATTTTACATGTAGTATTCAGTATTTATTGCAGTATTTAACCTACAGTTTCCATCATTTACTGCAGTATTTTACATGTAGTATTCAGTATTTATTGCAGTATTTAACCTACAGTGTCCATCATTTACTGCAGTATTTTACATGTAGTATTCAGTATTTATTGCAGTATTTAACCTATAACGTCCATCATTTACTGCAGTATTTTACATGTAGTATTCAGTATTTATTGCAGTATTTAACCTATAGTGTCCATCATTTACTGCAGTATTTTACATGTAGTATTCAGTATTTATTGCAGTATTGAACCTATAGTGTCCATTATTTTACATGCAGTATTTTACATGTAGTATTCAGTATTTATTGCAGTATTGAACCTATAGTGTCCATCATTTACTGCAGTATTTTACATGTAGTATTCAGTATTTATTGCAGTATTTAACCTATAGTGTCCATCATTTACTGCAGTATTTTACATGTAGTATTCAGTATTTATTGCAGTATTTAACCTATAGTGTCCATCATTTACTGCAGTATTTTACATGTAGTATTCAGTATTTATTGCAGTATTTAACCTACAGTGTCCATCATTTACTGCAGTATTTTACATGTAGTATTCAGTATTTATTGCAGTATTTAACCTACAGTGTCCATCATTTACTGCAGTATTTTACATGTAGTATTCAGTATTTATTGCAGTATTTAACCTATAGTGTCCATCATTTACTGCAGTATTTATCTGGAGTACAGTATATAGAGACGTTGTGATCCAAACTCCAACCAGCTGGCGGCGCTAAGGAGGCACACTTTACTGTTTACCAACCGATAAAACAATGAAAGAAGAAGTGCCGCGGACGCAAAGAATCTTGGGAAATTAAAAGATAAAACCATGACAGAGAATCACGGAGGACAGCTACTTAAGCTGTTTAAACTGTTGATGTTAACGGGACTGATGACGTCACAGTCCCCGTGTCTGGGGACTGCGCCTCCTAGTGGATGATCGCTGAGAGAGCAGTTCATGAATGAAAGGCTGGATTCTGCTCCAAATACACTTTTACATGAATGCTTCCTCTCACATTCTGCCTTTAAAGTCAACTTACTGTTACAGAGAGATGGAAAACACTTCAAATGGGGGCACAAAACAAACCAAACTCAAGCAAAAATAACCAGAAAAAGACTTGTAAAAATCACCACTTAGGTCACGTAATGAACAGTATGAGACAAAAAAATGACCAAAAACAAGCATAAAATGCTGCAAAATGACCCCTAAAGTCAAGCAAAGCAAAAACAGCCATCAAAAGATGAAAAATGACCAGTAAACTCACTAAATTAACATTATGAGACAAATAAATGACCAAAATGATCCACAAATAGTTACTAATAGATGTAAAGCAGTCAAGATGAGGCACAAAATCACCAAACTGAAGCAAAAATTGCCATCAAAAGATGAAAAATGACCAGTAAACTCACTAAATTAACATTATGAGACAAATAAATGACAAAAAATCAGCCAAAAATAGTTACTAATGGATGTAAAACAGTCAAGATGAGGCACAAAATGACCAAACTGAAGCAAAAATTGCCATCAAAAGATGAAAAATGACCAGTAAACTCACTAAATTAATATTATGAGACAAATTAAATGACCAAAATCAGCCAAAAATAACCATCAAAAGGTGCAAAATGACCACAAAAGTCTTTAAATTGACATTATGAGACACAAAATCAAGCAAAAATAACATTAAGAAAGAGGAAAATGACCACTAAAGTCACTAAATTAACAATATGAGACAAAAAATGACCAAACTGAAGCAAAAATATTCATAAAGAGGTAAGAAATGACCACTAAAGTCACTAAAGTAACATGAGACAAATAAATGACCAAAATGACACCAAAATATCCATATGAAGATGAAAAATGAGCACTAAAGTCATTAATGTCAAGCTGTAATATTCTATGTAAGATTCTGCAGTATTTCAGTTGTAGTGTCCATCATTTACTGCAGTATTTTACATGTAGTATTCAGTGTTTAATGCAGTATTTAACCTATAGTGTCCATCATTTACTGAAGTATTTTACATGTAGTATTCAGTGTTTATTGCAGTATTTAACCTACAGTGTCCATCATTTACTGCAGTATTTTACATGTAGTATTCAGTGTTTATTGCAGTATTTAACCTACAGTGTCCATCATTTACTGCAGTATTTTACATGTAGTATTCAGTGTTTATTGCAGTATTTAACCTACAGTGTCCATCATTTACTGCAGTATTTTACATGTAGTATTCAGTGTTTATTGCAGTATTTAACCTACAGTGTCCATCATTTACTGCAGTATTTTACATGTAGTATTCAGTGTTTATTGCAGTATTTAACCTACAGTGTCCATCATTTACTGCAGTATTTTACATGTAGTATTCAGCATTTATTGCAGTATTTAACCTATAGTGTCCATCATTTACTGCAGTATTTTACATGTAGTATTCAGTGTTTATTGCAGTATTTAACCTACAGTGTCCATCATTTACTGTAGTATTTTACATGTAGTATTCAGTGTTTATTGCAGTATTTAACCTACAGTGTCCATCATTTACTGCAGTATTTTACATGTAGTATTCAGTGTTTATTGCAGTATTTAACCTACAGTGTCCATCATTTACTGCAGTATTTTACATGTAGTATTCAGTCTTTATTGCAGTATTTAACCTACAGTGTCCATCATTTACTGCAGTATTTTACATGTAGTATTCAGTGTTTATTGCAGTATTTAACCTACAGTGTCCATCATTTACTGCAGTATTTTACATGTAGTATTCAGTCTTTATTGCAGTATTTAACCTACAGTGTCCATCATTTACTGCAGTATTTTACATGTAGTATTCAGTATTTATTGCAGTATTTAACCTACAGTGTCCATCATTTACTGCAGTATTTTACATGTAGTATTCAGTATTTATTGCAGTATTTAACCTATAGTGTCCATTATTTTGCATGCAGTATTTTACATTTAGTATTCAGTATTTATTGCAGTATTTAACCTATAGTGTCCATCATTTACTGCAGTATTTTACATGTAGTATTCAGTATTCATTGCAGTATTTAACATATAGTGTCCATCATTTACTGCAGTATTTTACATGTAGTATTCAGTATTTATTGCAGTATTTAACCGATAGCGTCCATCATTTACTGCAGTATTTTACATGTAGTATTCAGTATTTATTGCAGTATTTAACCTATAGCGTCCATCATTTACTGCAGTGTTTTACATGTAGTATTCAGTATTTATTGCAGTATTTAACCTATAGTGTCCATCATTTACTGCAGTATTTTACATGTAGTATTCAGTATTTATTGCAGTATTTAACCTAGAGTGTCCATCATTTACTGCAGTATTTTACATGTAGTATTCAGTATTTATTGCAGTATTTAACCTATAGTGTCCATCATTTACTGCAGTATTTTACATGTAGTATTCAGTATTTATTGCAGTATTTAACCTATAGTGTCCATCATTTACTGCAGTATTTAACTGGAGTACAGTATATAGAGACGTTGTGATACAAACTCCAACCAGCTGGCGGCGCTAAGGAGGCACACTTCAGTGTTTACCCACCGATAAAACAATGAAAGAAGAAGTGCCGCGGACGCAAAGAATCTAGGGAAATTAAAAGATAAAACCATGACAGAGAATCACGGAGGACAGCTACTAACTGTGGATGTTAACGGGACTGATGTCACAGTCCCCGTGTCTGGGGACTGCACCTCCTAGTGGATGATCGCTGAGAGAGCAGTTCAGGAATGAAAGGTTGGATTCTGCTCCAAATACACTTTTACATGAATGCTTCCTCTCACATTCTGCCTTTAAAGTCAACTTACTGTTACAGAGAGATGGAAAACACTTCAAATGGGGGCACAAAACAAACCAAACTCAAGCAAAAATAACCAGAAAAAGACTTGTAAAAATTACCACTTAGGTCACGTAATGAACAGTATGAGACAAAAAAATGACCAAAAACAAGCATAAAATGCTGCAAAATGACCCCTAAAGTCAAGCAAAGCAAAAACAGCCATCAAAAGATGAAAAATGACCAGTAAACTCACTAAATTAACATTATGAGACAAATAAATGACCAAAATGATCCACAAATAGTTACTAATAGATGTAAAGCAGTCAAGATGAGGCACAAAATCACCAAACTGAAGCAAAAACTGCCATCAAAAGATGAAAAATGACCAGTAAACTCACTAAATTAATATTATGAGACAAATTAAATGACCAAAATCAGCCAAAAATAACCATCAAAAGGTGCAAAATGACCACAAAAGTCTTTAAATTGACATTATGAGACACAAAATCAAGCAAAAATAACATTAAGAAAGAGGAAAATGACCACTAAAGTCACTAAATTAACAATATGAGACAAAAAATGACCAAACTGAAGCAAACATA
Organism: Amphiprion percula; assembly: GCA_003047355.2. Lineage (NCBI taxonomy): Eukaryota > Metazoa > Chordata > Actinopteri > Pomacentridae > Amphiprion > Amphiprion percula. The sequence continues at coordinate 60,094 of PYAM01000049.1, read as the reverse complement.
TTCATAAAGAGATAAGAAATGACCACGAAAGTCACTAAATTAACATGAGACAAATAAATGACCAAAATGACACCAAAATATCCATATGAAGATGAAAAATGAGCACTAAAATCATTAATGTCAAGCTGTAATATTCTATGTAAGATTCTGCAGTATTTCAGTTGTAGTGTCCATCATTTACTGCAGTATTTTACATGTAGTATTCAGTATTTATTGCAGTATTTAACCTATAGTGTCCATCATTTACTGCAGTATTTTACATGTAGTATTCAGTATTTATTCCAGTATTTAACCTACAGCGTCCATCATTTACTGCAGTATTTTGCATGTAGTATTCAGTCTTTATTGCAGTATTTAACCTACAGTGTCCATCATTTACTGCAGTATTTTACATGTAGTATTCAGTATTTATTGCAGTATTTAACCTATAGTGTCCATCATTTACTGCAGTATTTTACATGTAGTATTCAGTATTTATTGCAGTATTTAACCTATAGTGTCCATCATTTACTGCAGTATTTTACATGTAGTATTCAGTGTTTATTGCAGTATTTAACCTATAGTGTCCATCATTTACTGCAGTATTTTACATGTAGTATTCAGTGTTTATTGCAGTATTCAACCTATAGTGTCCATTATTTTACATGCAGTATTTTACATGTAGTATTCAGTATTTATTGCAGTATTTAACCTATAGTGTCCATCATTTACTGCAGTATTTTACATGTAGTAGTCAGTATTTATTGCAGTATTTAACCTATAGTGTCCATCATTTACTGCAGTATTTTACATGTAGTATTCAGTATTTATTGCAGTATTTAACCTATAGCGTCCATCATTTACTGCAGTATTTATCTGGAGTACAGTATATAGAGACGTTGTGATCCAAACTCCAACCAGCTGGCGGCGCTAAGGAGGCACACTTCACTGTTTACCCACCGATAAAACAATGAAAGAAGAAGTGCCGCGGACGCAAAGAATCTTGGGAAATTAAAAGATTAAACCATGACAGAGAATCACGGAGGAGAGCTACTTAAGCTGTTTAAACTGTGGATGTTAACGGGACTGATGACGTCACAGTCCCCGTGTCTGGGGACTGCGCCTCCTAGTGGATGATCGCTGAGAGAGCAGTTCATGAATGAAAGGCTGGATTCTGCTCCAAATACACTTTTACATGAATGCTTCCTCTCACATTCTGCCTTTAAAGTCAACTTACTGTTACAGAGAGATGGAAAACACTTCAAATGGGGGCACAAAACAAACCAAACTCAAGCAAAAATAACCAGAAAAAGACTTGTAAAAATCACCACTTAGGTCACGTAATGAACAGTATGAGACAAAAAAATGACCAAAAACAAGCATAAAATGCTGCAAAATGACCCCTAAAGTCAAGCAAAGCAAAAACAGCCATCAAAAGATGAAAAATGACCAGTAAACTCACTAAATTAACATTATGAGACAAATAAATGACCAAAATGATCCACAAATAGTTACTAATAGATGTAAAGCAGTCAAGATGAGGCACAAAATCACCAAACTGAAGCAAAAATTGCCATCAAAAGATGAAAAATGACCAGTAAACTCACTAAATTAACATTATGAGACAAATAAATGACAAAAAATCAGCCAAAAATAGTTACTAATGGATGTAAAACAGTCAAGATGAGGCACAAAATGACCAAACTGAAGCAAAAATTGCCATCAAAAGATGAAAAATGACCAGTAAACTCACTAAATTAATATTATGAGACAAATTAAATGACCAAAATCAGCCAAAAATAACCATCAAAAGGTTCAAAATGACCACAAAAGTCTTTAAATTGACATTATGAGACACAAAATCAAGCAAAAATAACATTAAGAAAGAGGAAAATGACCACTAAAGTTTCTAAATTAACAATATGAGACAAAAAATGACCAAACTGAAGCAAAAATATTCATAAAGAGATAAGAAATGACCACTAAAGTCACTAAATTAACATGAGACAAATAAATGACCAAAATGACACCAAAATATCCATATGAAGATGAAAAATGAGCACTAAAGTCATTAATGTCAAGCTGTAATATTCTATGTAAGATTCTGCAGTATTTCAGTTGTAGTGTCCATCATTTACTGCAGTATTTTACATGTAGTATTCAGTATTTATTGCAGTATTTAACCGATAGTGTCCATCATTTACTGCATTATTTTACATGTAGTATTCAGTATTTATTGCAGTATTTAACCTATAGTGTCCATCATTTACTGCAGTATTTTACATGTAGTATTCAGTATTTATTGCAGTATTTAACCTATAGTGTCCATCATTTACTGCAGTATTTTACATGTAGTATTCAGTATTTATTGCAGTATTTAACCTATAGTGTCCATCATTTACTGCAGTATTTTACATGTAGTATTCAGTATTTATTGCAGTATTTAACCTGTAGTGTCCATCATTTACTGCAGTATTTTACATGTAGTATTCAGTATTTATTGCAGTATTTAACCTGTAGTGTCCATCATTTACTGCAGTATTTTACATGTAGTATTCAGTCTTTACTGCAGTATTTAACCTACAGTGTCCATCATTTACGGCAGTATTTTACATGTAGTATTCAGTATTTATTGCAGTATTTAACCTACAGTGTCCATCATTTACGGCAGTATTTTACATGTAGTATTCAGTATTTATTGCAGTATTTAACCTGTAGTGTCCATCATTTACTGCAGTATTTTACATGTAGTATTCAGTGTTTATTGCAGTATTTAACCTACAGTGTCCATCATTTACTGCAGTATTTTACATGTAGTATTCAGTGTTTATTGCAGTATTTAACCTACAGTGTCCATCATTTACTGCAGTATTTTACATGTAGTATTCAGTGTTTATTGCAGTATTTAACCTACAGTGTCCATCATTTACTGCAGTATTTTACATGTAGTATTCAGTGTTTATTGCAGTATTTAACCTACAGTGTCCATCATTTACTGCAGTATTTTACATGTAGTATTCAGTGTTTATTGCAGTATTTAACCTACAGTGTCCATCATTTACTGCAGTATTTTACATGTAGTATTCAGTCTTTACTGCAGTATTTAACCTACAGTGTCCATCATTTACGGCAGTATTTTACATGTAGTATTCAGTATTTATTGCAGTATTTAACCTACAGTGTCCATCATTTACGGCAGTATTTTACATGTAGTATTCAGTATTTATTGCAGTATTTAACCTACAGTGTCCATCATTTACTGCAGTATTTTACATGTAGTATTCAGTATTTATTGCAGTATTTAACCTACAGTGTCCATCATTTACTGCAGTATTTTACATGTAGTATTCAGTATTTATTGCAGTATTTAACCTACAGTGTCCATCATTTACTGCAGTATTTTACATGTAGTATTCAGTGTTTATTGCAGTATTTAACCTACAGTGTCCATCATTTACTGCAGTATTTTACATGTAGTATTCAGTATTTATTGCAGTATTTAACCTACAGTGTCCATCATTTACTGCAGTATTTTACATGTAGTATTCAGTATTTATTGCAGTATTTAACCTATAGTGTCCATTATTTTGCATGCAGTATTTTACATGTAGTATTCAGTATGTATTGCAGTATTTAACCTATAGTGTCCATCATTTACTGCAGTATTTTACATGTAGTATTCAGTATTTATTGCAGTATTTAACCTATAGTGTCCATCATTTACTGCAGTATTTTACATGTAGTATTCAGTATTCATTGCAGTATTTAACCTATAGTGTCCATCATTTGCTGCAGTATTTTACATGTAGTATTCAGTATTTATTGCAGTATTTAACCTATAGTGTCCATCATTTACTGCAGTATTTTACATGTAGTATTCAGTCTTTATTGCAGTATTTAACCTATAGTGTCCATCATTTACTGCAGTATTTTACATGTAGTATTCAGTATTTATTGCAGTATTTAACCTATAGTGTCCATCATTTACTGCAGTATTTTACATGTAGTATTCAGTATTTATTGCAGTATTTAACCTATAGTGTCCATCATTTACTGCAGTATTTTACATGTAGTATTCAGTATTCATTGCAGTATTTAACCTATAGTGTCCATCATTTACTGCAGTATTTTACATGTAGTATTCAGTATTCATTGCAGTATTTAACCTATAGTGTCCATCATTTACTGCAGTATTTTACATGTAGTATTCAGTGTTTATTGCAGTATTTAACCTACAGTGTCCATCATTTACTGCAGTATTTTACATGTAGTATTCAGTGTTTATTGCAGTATTTAACCTACAGTGTCCATCATTTACTGCAGTATTTTACATGTAGTATTCAGTGTTTATTGCAGTATTTAACCTACAGTGTCCATCATTTACTGCAGTATTTTACATGTAGTATTCAGTGTTTATTGCAGTATTTAACCTACAGTGTCCATCATTTACTGCAGTATTTTACATGTAGTATTCAGTGTTTATTGCAGTATTTAACCTACAGTGTCCATCATTTACTGCAGTATTTTACATGTAGTATTCAGTATTTATTGGAGTATTTAACCTACAGTTTCCATCATTTACTGCAGTATTTTACATGTAGTATTCAGTATTTATTGCAGTATTTAACCTATAGTGTCCATCATTTACTGCAGTATTTTACATGTAGTATTCAGTGTTTATTGCAGTATTTAACCTACAGTTTCCATCATTTACTGCAGTATTTTACATGTAGTATTCAGTATTTCTGCAGTTTCTAACTTGAACCGTCTGAGACAATCAGTTATAGTCACTTCTGAACAAATTGAAGAAGATGACTGTCATTCTGGGTCAGGGAAATACAGCTAAATACAGCTAAATACAGGGAAATGCAGCTAAGTACAGCTAAATACAGGGAAAGACAGCTCATCTTACTTACTTTTCACTTAACAACACATACCAGATTCCGACAATCCTTCTCGCTCACTGACTGCCTGCCTATGACCAAAAACAAACGGGTTAGGGTTAGTGATCAGGGTGATAGGGATTTTTCTGGCTGATTCTAACACACAATTTCAATATATATATATATATATATATATATATATATATATATATATATATATATATATATATATATATATATATATATATATATATATATATATATACATTTATTTTTTTTTTTTTTTTACTCAACTACAACACTTGTCCCTTATGTCTTAGCCCTTCCTGATTGTATTGTCATTTTTATTAGCCAAATTTTCTCATCTTTCTCATCTTTTTTTTCACCAAATAAATTCACTATATTGCTCTTTTGTCACTGGGCTGCACTATAGCTGCTGTCTGGCAATGTATCAGCGTACGTTAGCAAGTGCTAGCCACGATTAGCTACAATGCATCAGCGTACGGGTTAGCAAGTGCTAGCGAGTGCTAGCTCGCTACCTACAATCGCTCTGCTCATTCAATACATCGCTGCAATGTATTTCTATGGTGGTGCCTGGTGCCGAAGTCAGGGTAATACAAGGAAATCTGCGCGCGAACACCGAAAACTGTTAGGAACGAGCCCGGCTAACGGTGGTGGTTCCGAAGTTAGCAGCGCTAGCGCTGCTAAATGCTAACCACAATGTATACCTTTCAATACAGCAGCCATTTTGGTGGTGCCTGGTGCCGAAGTCAGGGTAATACTCGGAAATCTGCGCGCGACCACTCAAAATTGTTAGGCACGAGCCCGGCTAACGGTGGTGGTGCCGAAGTTAGCATCGGGTTAGCAAATGCTAGATCCCATTCAAATCGATGGTGGAAGAGAAAGAGGAGGAGGAAAGAGGAGGAGGAGAAGGAGAGGGAGGAGGAGAAGAAGGAGAAGAAGGAGGAGGAGGAGGAGAAGAAGGAGAAGAAGGAGGAGGAGAAGGAGGAGGAGGAGAAGAAGGAGAAGGAAAAGGAGGAGGAGAAGGAAGAGAAGAAGGAGGAGGAGAAGGAGGAGGAGAAGGAAGAGAAGGAGGAGGAGAAGGAAGAGAAGGAGGAGGAGAAGGAGGAGGAGGAGAAGAAGGAGAAGGAAAAGAAGGAGGAGGAGGAGAAGGAGGGAGAGAAGGAGGAGAAAGGGGGAGGAGGAGGATATGGAGGAGGAGGAGGCCCGTGAGAAGAGGAGCTGAAGGAGGTCCGGTGAGAGGAAGAGCAAGAGGAGTTACTAGAAAACGACGACGACGAGCACAGCAAAAAAACTATTTGTCATCAGTTTGTGAATTGAACACATCAAAGTGTATAACAGCTTGCAAAAACGTGTGTTCAATGTGGTCATCAGTCCAGCTGCAAAAACGTACGTAGCCGTGTACAAGCTGAGCTGCATGCGTGAGCTAACCCTATCCGTGCATTATGTCTATTTTGGCATGCAGCATTATTAACAATATAATCCACTTCTGTGGGGGTAAAACTATAATATTTCCCTTCCATTTTATCAGTAAGTGGTGCTCAATAAATAGAGAGGGTATTATTTCCTTAAAGTTAGTCACCGAATTGTCAGACAGACATCTACTGTAATGATATTTATCTATCTATCTTTAACCATTAAATCAGTTTTAGGAACGTTAGATTTTTTTAAATTGCAATTCTACAAGTTAAATATGTTTAATTTTACAAGAAGATCAGACATTAAAACATTTCACTAAAGAAGCATTAAATGTGTTAAAGATGTCAGAGAAAAGATCCAGTGTGCAGAAATGTAGAAAACCTGTAATGTACAATTAATATAGAGCAACAATACTTGCATATATGCAGTGTTCAAACTGGCATAAATTAGAAAAAATAAATAAATTATATGCATCTATCTGTAAACATTTAATCCATTTTAGGGTTAGGGTTCCTTTCAGATTCAGACTTTATTTCAATTCTCAAAGTTAATATTTTTTGAGCAATTTCCACAGTTTTCACTTGTTTTAGTTGAACTTTTGTCAAATTTTGAGTAATGTTGGTGAAACTGTGTTCATTTTAGTTGTTACCTCAGCTTGAATTAGGTTTTGTATCAACTTATCGCATACATCTTGAATCTTTTTGGACAAATTTGGAGTAATTTCATATAATTTCGAGTCAATCTGGAAACGTTTTATCTCATTAGGAGAAGTTTTTGACCCATTTTTACCAATTTTCTTCTGGTTTTGAACAACTTTGTACTTTGGAGTCATTTTTTAATGTTGTTATGAGCAGGTTTTTGAGGCATTTTGTACAATATTCAAACTTGTTTTGGACAAATTTAGAGTTGTGTAATGAGTTGTGTTCCAAGTGCTTTCTTGTTTCAAACAAGGTTTTGAGTCATTTGGCTCAATGTTTGTACTTGATTTGATTTGGATGACTTGGAGTGATTTCAGATGCATTTTTTTTTTAATCTTTTTGGGCAAATGTTTGGGTAATTTTATACAATTTAGTCAATTAGAAAAAGTTCTTGAATAATTTTGCACAAAGATTACACTTTTTTTGAGCAAATTGTCATTAGGATTCAATTTTGAACAGTTTTCAGTTATTTTACTTGAATTTTTGCCAAATTTTGAGTAAAATTGGTGAAATTGTGTTAATTGTTGTTGAGTCCAATCAAGAAAATTTTATTGTTACCTCAACTTGAATTCACTTTTTAATCCACTTCTGCAC
>PYAM01000049.1:0-50000 GCA_003047355.2 Amphiprion percula | reverse complement strand
GTAAAATTAAAGCGGGTTAGGGTTATGGTTAGAGCACACAGAACAGGGCCAGAACCAGGGTGTTTGGGTTATGGTTAGAACCAGAGGCAAGTCTGTGTGTCAGAACCAGATTCTAATTCTTAATCTAATTAATGTAACCCTAGCTAGAGTTGGAATTTATTATTATCATTGATTTATTATTTATTATAATTTAATATTTATTATTTATTCATCTATTTATTCATTTATTCATTCATTCATTCATTCATTTATTTATTTATTTATTTATGTCTCTATTATTTTATTTATTTATTTACGCATTTATTTGCATTTATTTACAATCCAAATAGAAGTGGTTCCACAATGGGAGCCAACCAACCCTAAACAGAACGTGAGAACGTTAATAGACATTAGAACAGAAGGGAAGAGAAGACAACGTTATTCGTCTGCCGCCGTTCATGTCAAGCTGTTGTGTTTACACGTATCCATGGAGACAATGCACAGCAGAGCAACGGTCACGTCAGAACGCACGTCTGCGTCACCGCTGACGTCGGAACGTCACACAGGCTGCAGCAGCCACAGACGGATGACAGAGGTGGAGGAGGAGAAGGAGAAGAAGGAGGAGATGGAGGAGGAGAAGAAGAAGGAGGAGAAGAAGGAGGAGGAGAAGGAGGAGGAGGAGGAGAAGGAAAAGGAGGAGGAGGAGAAAGAAGAGAAGAAGGAGAAGGAGGAGGAGAAGGAGAAGGAGGAGGAGAAGGAGAAGAAGGAGAAGGAGGAGGAAATGCAGGAGGAGAAGAAGGAGGAGGAGGAGGAGAAGGAGATGGAGGAGGAGAAGAAGGAGGAGGAGAAGGAGGAGGTGTTATGTTTTATTCTAATTCTAGAATCTATTATTTATTTATTTGTTTATTTGTTTAGAGCTGTCGACGTAGGATTAGGGTTAGAAAAAATTAATTACGGTTAGGTGCATAGAATATCCGGAACCCAGGACAGTGGAGGCGAACTGTAATTAATTGGATTCTATTTAGTCCAACTAGTCTAATTCTAGAATGTATTTTCTATTAAAAAGTGTATTCTTATTTGAAAAGTGTAAAATTAAAGTGGGTTAGGGTTATGGTTAGAGCACACAGAACAGGGCCAGAACCAGGGTGTTTGGGTTATGGTTAGAACCAGAGGCAAGTCTGTGTGTCAGAACCAGATTCTAATTCTTAATCAAATTAATGTAACCCTAGCTAGAGTTGGAATTTATTATTATCATTGATTCATTATTTATTATAATTTATTATTTATTTATCTATTATTTTATTTATTTATTTACGCATTTATTTATGTCTCTATTATTTTATTTATTTATTTACGCATTTATTTACAATCCAAATACAAGTGGTTCCACAATGGGAGCCAACCAACCCAAACAGAACGTGAGAACGTTAATAGACATTAGAACAGAAGGGAAGAGAAGACAACGTTATTCGTCTGCCGCCGCTCATGTCAAGCTGTTGTGTTTACACGTATCCATGGAGACAACGCACAGCGGAGCAACGGTCACGTCAGAACGCACGTCTGCGTCACCGCTAACGTCGGAACGTCACACAGGCTGCAGCAGCCACAGACGGATGACAGAGGTGGAGGAGAAGAAGGAGAAGGAGGAGATGGAGGAGGAGAACGAGGAGGAGGAGAAGAAGGAGGAGAAGGAGGAGGAGGAGGAGAAGGAGGAGGAGAAGGAGAAGGAGGAGAAGGAGAAGGAGGAGAAGGAAGAGAAGGAGAAGGAGGAGGAGAAGGAGTAGGAGAAGAAGGAGATGGAGGAGAAGGAAAAGAAGGAGGAGGAGAAGGAGGAGAAGGAGGAGGAGATGGAGGAGAAGGAGGAGAAGGAGGAGGAGGAGGAGAAGGAGGAGGAGGAGGAGAAGAAGGAGGAGGAGAAGGAGGAGAAGAAGGAGAAGAAGGACGAGGAGAAGAAGGACGAGGAGAAGGAGGAGAAGAAGGAGGAAGAGGAGGAGAAGGAGAAGAAGGAGGAGGAGAAGGAGGAGGAGGAGGAGGAGTAGAAGAAGGAGGACGAGAAGGAGGAGGAGAAGAAAACGGAGGAGGTGTTATTTATGTTTTATTCTGTCTAATTCTAGAATCTATGTATTTATTTACGTATTTATTTATTTATTTAGAGCTGTCGATGTTCATAGAATATCCGGAACCCAGGACAGTGGAGGCGAATTGTAATTAATCAGATTCTATTTAGTCCAACTAGTCTAATTCTAGAATCTATCTATCTGTCTATTTATTTATTTATTCATGTATTAGAACCGGAACCTCTGGGTTCTAGAACCCGAAGCAGAGGCAGCACGGGAACCAGAACGGAAGGATAGATAGAACCCGAACACCGAACCCTAAAACACACGACCGACCGACCGACTCACCTGTTTAGAGAGAATCTCCACAACTCCTTGCACTGCTGGTCATCAGTGTCGTTTCCGTCTGTGTCCACCAGAGGTCAGTAGCAATCGCCTGCCCCCTCCTGTGATCTGTGACATGATTTTAGATGAGAGGGGATTAGATGACAGCAGAGGAGAGTCAGACACAAATCACAATAAAATCTCTGTCCCTGCAACCGATCAATAATCAAAGATAACACTGATGCACATTATCAACCAATCATATTACGGTATACACACACACACACACACACACACACACACACATATAGACAACATGATGGAGAGAATCCACATTTACCGACACAGCTAGCTGGCTGGCTCACTGGATAGCTAGCTGGCCTGCTGCCTGCCTGAATGACTGCTGCACAGTAGCTGACCAAAGGTCAGGGTTAGGGTTACATTAGCTGGGGTACGGGCTGCACAGTGGTGTAGTGGGTAGCACTTTCACCTTGCAGCTAGAAGATCCCTGGTTCGCGTCCCGGCTTTCCCGGGATCTTTCTGCATGGAGTTTGCATGTTCTCCCTGTGCATGCGTGGGTTTTCTCCGGGTACTCCGGCTTCCTCCCACAGTCCAAAAATATGCTGAGGTTAATTGATTACTCTAAATTGCCCGTAGGTGTGAATGTGTGAGTGCTTGTTTGTCTATATATGTAGCCCTGCGACAGACTGGCGACCTGTCTAGGGTGTCCCCTGCCTTCGCCCGAGTCAGCTGGGATAGGCTCCGCTCCACCCCCCCCCCCCCCCCCCCCCCCCCCCCCCCCCCCCCCCCGCGACCCTAGTGAGGATTAAGCGGTGTATAGATAATGGATGGATGGATAGCTGGGGTACAATACACAATGCAAAAACGGAGCTCTTAAACATTAGGTGCGGTACAACAGATTCAAAAAATGAGCTCGTATACATTAGCTGGGGTACAATACACAATGCAAAAAATGAACTCTGATACATTAGCTGGGGTATAATACATCCTCTACCTGAACAGCTTTCAACTTGGCTGGATCACGTTGGATGGAACACCTGGGATGGAACACCTGGGCTGGAACACCTGGGCTGGAACACACTTGACATGAGTAGTACATTAGCTTTAACACATTAGCTGTAACACATAAGACCTAATAGATTAGCTGCGGTACAACAGATTCAAAAAATGAGCTCGTATACATTAGCTGCGGTACAATACACAATGCAAAAAATGAGCTCTTACACATTAGCTGGGGTACAATACACAATGCAAAAGATGAGCTCTTAAACATTACCTGTGATACAACACATGCAAAAACTGAGCTTGTAAATATTAGCTGCGGTATAGAAAAACTGAGCACGTATACAATAGCTGGGGTACAATACACAATGCAAAAAATGAGCTCGTATACATTAGCTGGGGTACAATACACAATGCAAAAAATGAGCTCTGATACATTAGCTGGGGTACAATACACAATGCAAAAACTGAGCTCTTAAATATTAGCTGCGGTACAACAGATTCAAAAAATGAGCTCGTATACATTAGCTGGGGTACAATACACAATGCAAAAAATGAACTCTGATACATTAACTGGGGTATAATACATCCTCTACCTGCACAGCTTTCAACTTGGCTGGATCACGTTGGCTGGAACACTTTGGCTGGAACACCTGGGCTGGAACACCTGGGCTGGAACACACTTGACATGAGTAGTACATTAGCTTTAACACATTAGCTGTAACACATAAGACCTAATAGATTAGCTGCGGTACAACAGATTCAAAAAATGAGCTCGTATACATTAGCTGCGGTTCAAAACACAATGCAAAAAATGAACTCTGATACATTAGCTGCGGTATACAAAAATGAGCTCATACACATTAGCTGGGGTACAATACACAATGCAAAAAATGAGCTCGTATACATTAGCTGGGGTACAATAGACAATGCAAAAACTGAGCTTGTATACATTAGCTGGGGTATAATACATCCTCTACCTGCACAGCTTTCAACTTGGCTGGATCACGTTGGCTGGAACACTTTGGCTGGAACACCTGGGCTGGAACACACTTGACATGAGTAGCACATTAGCTTTAACACATTACCTGTAACACATAAGACCTAATACATTAGCTGCGGTACAACAGATACAAAAAATGAGCTCGTATACATTAGCTGGGGTCCAATACACAATGCAAAAAATTAGCTCAAACATTAGCTGTGATACAACACGTGCAAAAACTGTGCTTTTAAATATTAGCTGCGGTATACAAAAAATGAGCTCATACACATTAGCTGGGGTACAATACACAATGCAAAAAATGAGCTCAAACATTAGCTGTGATACAACACATGCAAAAACTGAGCTTGTAAATATTAGCTGCGGTACACAAAAAATGAGCTCGTATACATTAGCTGGGGTACAATACACAATGCAAAAACGGAGCTCTTAAATATTAGCTGCGGTACAACAGATTAAAAAAATGAGCTCTCATACATTAGCTGGGGTACAATACACAATGCAAAAATGAGCTTGTATACATTAGCTGGGGTATAATACATCCTCTACCTGCACAGCTTTCAACTTGGCTGGAACACTTTGGCTGGAACACCTGGGCTGGAACACCTGGGCTGGAACACCTGGGCTGGAACACACTTGACATGAGTAGTACATTAGCTTTAACACATTAGCTGTAACACATTAGACCTAATACATTAGCTGCGGTACAACAGATACAAAAAATGAGCTCGTATACATTAGCTGGGGTACAATAGACAATGGAAAAAGTGAGCTCTTAAATATTAGCTGCGGTTCAACAGATTCCAAAAATGAGCTCGTATACATTAGCTGGGGTCCAATACACAATGCAAAAAATGAGCTCAAACATTAGCTGTCATACAACACGTGCAAAAACTGTGCTTTTAAATATTAGCTGCGCTATACAAAAATGAGCTCATACACATTAGCTGGGGTACAATACACAATGCAAAAAATGAGCTTGTATACATTAGCTGGGGTATAATACATCCTCTACCTGCACAGCTTTCAACTTGGCTGGATCACGTTGGCTGGAACACTTTGGCTGGAACACCTGGGCTGGAACACACTTGACATGAGTAGTACATTAGCTTTAACACATTAGTTGTAACACATAAGAGCTAATAGATTAGCTGCGGTACAACAGATAGAAAAAATGAGCTCGTATACATTAGCTGGGGTACAATACACAATGCAAAAAATGAGCTCGTATACATTAGCTGGGGTACAATACACTGCAAAAAATGAGCTCAAACATTAGCTGTGATACAACACATGCAAAAACTGAGCTTGTAAATATTAGCTGCGGTACACAAAAATGAGCTCGTAAACATTAGCTGGGGTACAATACACAATGCAAAAAATGAACTCTTATACATTAGCTGGGGTACAATACACAATGCAAAAACGGAGCTCTTAAATATTAGCTGCGGTACAACAGCTTCAAAAAATGCGCTCGTATACATTAGCTGCGGTACAATACACAATGCAAAAAATGAGCTCTTACACATTAGCTGGGGTACAATACACAATGCAAAAGATGAGCTCTTAAACATTACCTGTGATACAACACATGCAAAAACTGAGCTTATAAATACTAGCTGCGGTATAGAAAAACTGAGCACGTATACATTAGCTGGGGTACAATACACAAGGCAAAAACCGAGCTTTTAAATATTAGCTGCGGTATACAAAAAATGAGCTCATACACATTTGCTGGGGTACAATAGACAATGCAAAAACTGAGCTCTTAAACATTAGCTGGGGTACAATACACTGCAAAAAATGAGCTCAAACATTAGCTGTGATACAACACATGCAAAAACTGAGCTTGTAAATATTAGCTGCGGTACACAAAAAATGAGCTCGTATACATTAGCTGGGGTACAATACACAATGCAAAAACGGAGCTCTTAAATATTAGCTGCGGTACAACAGATTAAAAAAATGAGCTCTCATACATTAGCTGGGTTACAATACACAATGCAAAAAATGAGCTCGTATACATTAGCTGGGGTATAATACATCCTCTACCTGCACAGCTTTCAACTTGGCAGGAACACGTTGGCTGGAACACTTCGGCTGGAACACCTGGGCTGGAACACCTGGGCTGGAACACCTGGGCTGGAATACACTTGACATGAGTAGTACATTAGCTTTAACACATTAGCTGTAACACATTAGACCTAATACATTAGCTGCGGTACAACAGATACAAAAAATGAGCTCGTATACATTAGCTGGGGTACAATACACAATGCAAAAAATGAGCTCGTATACATTAGCTGGGGTAAAATACACAATGCAAAAAATGAGCTCTTAAACATTAGCTGGGGTACAATACACAATACAAAAACTGAGCTCTTAAATATTAGCTCCGGTACGACAGATTCAAAAAATGAGCTCGTATACATTAGCTGGGGTACAATACACAATGCAAAAAATGAGCTCTTAAACATTAGCTGGGGTACAATACACAATGCAAAAACGGAGCTCTTGAATATTAGCTGCGGCACAACAGATTCAAAAAATGAGCTCGTATACATTAGCTGGGGTATAATACATCCTCTACCTGCACAGCTTTCAACTTGGCTGGAACACTTCGGCTGGAACACTTCGGCTGGAACACCTGGGCTGGAATACTCTTGACATGAGTAGTACATTAGCTTTAACACATTAGCTGTAACACATTAGACCTAATACATTAGCTGTGGTACAACAGATAGAAAAAATGAGCTTGTATACATTAGCTGGGGTACAATAGACAATGCAAAAAATAAACTCATACATTAGCTGGGGTAAAATACACAATGCAAAAAATGAGCTCTTAAACATTAGCTGGGGTACGACAGATTCAAAAAATGAGCTCGTACACATTAGCTGGGGTACAATACACAATGCAAAAAATGAGCTTGTATACATTAGCTGGGGTACAATACACAATGCAAAAACGGAGCTCTTAAATATTAGCTGCAGTACAACAGATTCAAAAAATGAGCTCGTATACATTAGCTGCGGTTTAATACAATGCAAAAAATGAACTCTTATACATTAGCTGGGGTACAATACACAAAGCAAAAACTGAGCTCTTAAATATTAGCTGCGGTACAACAGATTCAAAAAATGAGCTCGTATACATTAGCTGCGGTACAATACACAATGCAAAAAATGAGCTCTTACACATTAGCTGGGGTATAATATATCCTCTGCCTGCACAGCTTTCAACTTGGCTGGAACACGTTGGCTGGAACACTTTGGCTGGGACACCTGGGCTGGAACACCTGGGCTGGAACACACTTGACATGAGTAGCACATTTGCTTTAACACATTAGCTTTAACACATAAGACCTAATACATTAGCTGCGGTACAACAGATACAAAAACTGAGCTCGTATACATTAGCTGGGGTACAATACACAATGCAAAAAATGAGCTCGTATACATTAGCTGGGGTTCAATACACAATGCAAAAAATGAGCTCAAACATTAGCTGTGATACAACACGTGCAAAAACTGTGCTTTTAAATATTAGCTGCGGTATACAAAAAATGAGCTCATACACATTAGCTGGGGTACAATACACAATGCAAAAAATGAGCTCGTATACATTAGCTGGGGTACAATACACTGCAAAAAATGAGCTCAAACATTAGCTGTGATACAACACATGCAAAAACTGAGCTTGTAAATATTAGCTGCGGTACACAAAAAATGAGCTCGTATACATTAGCTGGGGGACAATACACAATGCAAAAACGGAGCTCTTGAATATTAGCTGTGGTACAACAGATTAAAAAAATGAGCGCTCATACATTAGCTGGGGTACAATACACAATGCAAAAAATGAGCTCGTATACATTAGCTGGGGTATAATACATCCTCTACCTGCACAGCTTTCAACTTGGCTGGAACACTTTGGCTGGAACACTTTGGCTGGAACACCTGGGCTGGAACACCTGGGCTGGAACACACTTGACATGAGTAGCACATTAGCTTTAACACATTAGCTGTAACACATAAGACCTAATACATTAGCTGCGGTACAACAGATACAAAAACTGAGCTCATATACATTAGCTGGGGTACAATACACAATGCAAAAAATGAGCTCGTATACATTAGCTGGGGTACAATACACAATGCAAAAAATGAGCTCGTATACATTAGCTGGGGTTCAATATAAAATACAAAAAATGAGCTCAAACATTAGCTGTGATACAACACGTGCAAAAACTGTGCTTTTAAATATTAGCTGCGGTATACAAAAAATGAGCTCATATACATTAGCTGGGGTATAATACACAATGCAAAAAATGAGCTCGTATACATTAGCTGCGGTTTAATACAATGCAAAAAATGAACTCTTATACATTAGCTGGGGTACAATACACAATGCAAAAATGAGCTTGTATACATTAGCTGGGGTACAATACACAATGCAAAAACGGAGCTTTTAAATATTAGCTGCAGTACAACAGATTCAAAAAATGAGCTCGTATACATTAGCTGCGGTACAATACACAATGCAAAAAATGAGCTCTTACACATTAGCTGGGGTACAATACACAATGCAAAAGATGAGCTCTTAAACATTACCTGTGATACAACACATGCAAAAACTGAGCTTGTAAATATTAGCTGCGGTATAGAAAAACTGAGCACGTATACATTAGCTGGGGTACAATACACAATGCAAAAAATGAGCACGTATACATTAGCTGGGGTACAATACACAATGCAAAAAATGAGCTCTGATACATTAGCTGGGGTACAATACACAATGCAAAAACCGAGCTCTTAAATATTAGCTGCGGTACAACAGATTCAAAAAATGAGCTCGTATACATTAGCTGCGGTTTAATACAATGCAAAAAATGAGCTCGTATACATTAGCTGGGGTACAAAACACAATGCAAAAGATGAGCTCTTAAACATTACCTGTGATACAACACATGCAAAAACTGAGCTTGTAAATATTAGCTGCAGTATAGAAAAACTGAGCACGTATACATTAGCTGGGGTACAACACACAATGCAAAAACGGAGCTCTTAAATATTAGCTGGGGTACAACAGGTTAAAAAAATGAGCTCGTATACATTAGCTGCGGTTCAATACACAATGCAAAAAATGAGCTCGTATACATTAGCTGGGGTATAATACATCCTCTACCTGCACAGCTTTCAACTTGGCTGGAACACGTTGGCTGGTACACTTTGGCTGGGACACCTGGGCTGGAACACCTGGGCTGGAACACACTTGACATGAGTAGCACATTAGCTTTAACACATTAGCTGTAACACATTAGACCGAATACATTAGCTGCGGCACGACAGATTCAAAAAATGAGCTCGTATACATTAGCTGCGGTTTAATACAATGCAAAAAATGAACTCTTATACATTAGCTGGGGTACAATACACAATGCAAAAATGAGCTTGTATACATTAGCTGGGGTACAATACACAATGCAAAAACGGAGCTCTTAAATATTAGCTGGGGTACAACAGGTTAAAAAAATGAGCTCGTATACATTAGCTGGGGTATAATACATCCTCTACCTGCACAGCTTTCAACTTGGCTGGAACACGTTGGCTGGAACACTTTGGCTGGAACACCTGGGCTGGAACACACTTGACATGAGTAGTATATTAGCTTTAACACATTAGTTGTAACACATAAGACCTAATAGATTAGCTGCGGTACAACAGATAGAAAAAAATGAGCTCGTATACATTAGCTGGGGTACAATACACTGCAAAAAATGACCTCAAAGATTAACTGTGATACAACACATGCAAAAACTGAGCTTGTAAATATTAGCTGCGGTACACAAAAAATGAGCTCGTATACATTAGCTGGGGTACAATACACAATGCAAAAACGGAGCTCTTAAATATTAGCTGCGGTACAACAGATTCAAAAAATGAGCTCGTATACATTAGCTGGGGTACAATTGTGACGACCCTTCCTCTCGACACCAGATGTGCCTGATCAGGAGCCCAGGGTCGTCACCTGACTGAGCCACACCTGCAATCAGTGGCTCAGCTGCATTTAACTGCTCTCCTCTCCAGCCTAGACGGGGCTCGCTGACAGGAGCTGGTGTCTGCGGAGCTCTAGCCTCACATTTGGGGTTTTGTGTCGTTTGGGCCTTGACGGCATTGTGGGCTGTTTGTAGTTAGCAATAAATCTTTGTTTTCTCACCGTACAGTGGTTGTCTCCGAGTTTTTGTTGCAACTGTGGAGCCGAGTTGTAACAAATGGGGGCTCGTCCAAACAGTCCAACCAGTGTAAACAGCGGCAGCTGGTCTGTGTGAGTGTCGTTGTGGGCGGAGACTGAGATTTTTATGAATGATTCAGGTGCTTTGTAGTGTCGGGAGTGACGCTGTGTGGCTTGTTCATTCATTCCATTTAGGAGGATCGGCGCGTTCTGGGTGTTTGGAGACACGTGTATGGTGAGTGGACAGCTCTTGGAGTTCTGTTTAGTGCTCGCTGTGATGCTGTGTTCGTTTCTGAGTTCGTGTGTTTCTGCAGCGGCACAGCGGTGGTAAGTCGCTGTGGTTCTGTCCCTGTTAGGCTTCAGAGCGAACTCCCTTGGAGTCCGTTGGGGGGTCGGTAGTGTGGTGAGAACGTGGTTGGAGCGGTTGTCTCGGGAGCACGTCCGAGGCTGCAGGTGGAGTCGCCGATCTTCGGTTGCTTCACCGGGCCTGCGGGAGATCAGTGCGTAAATACCCGCCACAAGTACCGCCTGAAGACTAGGGGGGAGAGTAGTTAGATTCTGTTTGAGGCAGTTAGAGGGACGGAGCCACGGTGACCAGTCAGCTGTTTCCGCTGCAGAGAGCTTCGAGACAGAGCAGCTGATTAAACCTGTCGGTATCATTGTGATTATTCGGTTTGTGCTGAGTCATGGCTTCGGTGGAGGATTTTTTGAAAGCTCCATCAGAGGAGCTGTTAGACCGCTGTTCACGGGAGCAGTTAGTGAAAATAGCAGAGTACTTTAAAATGGATGTAGGTGATAAACGATCTAAAGACAATATGAAACACATCCTGAAAATGAACCTACTTGATGCAGGGGTTCTCCAGCCTAAAGATCAGGCTGTGGAGGCTGAGTTAGACTCTGGTGAAGCTGCTGCTGCTTCTGGTGAAGCTGCTGCCAGCAGTTCAACTTTAACATTTGAGCAGCGTGAGAGGTTGCTGATGTTACAAGTCGAACTGAAAAAGCTTGAGGTGGAGGAGCGCTTATTAAGCCTGAGATCTGCTGGGGTCGTGGGTCAGACTCCTGGAGGTTTATCTGGTCCTCCACCTTCATTTGATGTGTCCACGAATCTGCGGTTGGTTCCTCCGTTTAGTGAACGTGATCCTGATACGTTCTTTTCTTTGTTTGAGAGAGTGTCTGAGACCAGAGGCTGGTCTGACACCGAGAGGACGTTACTCCTGCAGTGTGTTCTCACAGGTAAGGCTCAGGAGGCGTATTGTGCACTCAGTATTGCAGACAGCAGGGTCTATACTTTGGTCAAAGCCGCTGTTCTCAAGACCTATGAATTGGTACCTGAGGCCTACAGACAGAGGTTCAGGTCATGGGAGAAGTCTGGTCGCCAGACTCACATGGAGTTTGCCAGGGAGCTAAGTATACATTTTCATCGGTGGTGTTCTTCACTAAATGTTAATACATTTGATGCTCTGTGTGAGTTAGTTATTCTGGAGCAGTTTAAGGATTCAGTTTCTCCACATATTGCCGTCTATATTAGTGAACATAAGGTGAAGACAGCAGAGAAAGCGGCAGCCCTCGCCGATGATTATGTATTAACTCATCGGGGGCATTATGACTATCGAGCTTCGGAATCTGGTAAAAGTAGAACAGATAGGTCTGTGTGTAGTCAGGCACAGGGGGACCAGAAGAACATCTGCCACTACTGTAGAGGTAGGGGACACTGGAAGGCTGAGTGTCCGTTAAGGAGTAATCCTGAAGGTGGGCAGGTGGAGCCTGTGGCGCTTGCTGCTCCTGGCAGGAGGTTAACTGGTTTTCTCTCTCCTGGAGTCTGTTCTCGCAGAGTTGAGGGGGAATCTGCAGTGGTCCATGGGAGGTTGCAGTCTGACTTCTCAGCTTTTGTGTCTGATGGCTACGTGTCACTGGTAGGTACTGATGGTAAAGTACCAGTTAAAATCCTGAGAGATACTGGAGCGAGCCGCTCATATATTGTGAGTTCTGTGCTGCCGTTCTCTCAGTTCACTGCTACTGGTGATAAGGTTCTGATGAAGGGAATGGATTTGGATGTGCTGCCTGTTCCAGCCCATAAACTGAGGTTGGACTGTGGGTTGGTTCAGGGTGAGGTGACCATGGGGGTGCGACCGGCTCTACCAGTCCAGGGGGTGCAGGTTATTCTGGGGAATGATCTGGCTGGTAGCCGTGTGTGGGCTGATGGTCCACCTGAACCTGTGGTAACAGCTTCTCCTGGTGTTGTAGAATGTTTTCCTGGTGGTGGTACAGCTGCCCGGACCGTGTGTCCTAGAGAAGCAGAATCAGACCTTAAGCTGAGTGGTACTGAGGATAGTGGGTCCGTCACTGTTGGGTTACCTGATGTTTTTCCTTCTGTTTCTCACAGTGACCTGGCAGCAGAACAACGAGCTGATCCCTCCCTCAGTGCAATGTTTAATTCTGGGCTCTTACATGGGGAGAGTTCTGCACCAGGTTATCTGGTAAACAACAACCTGTTGCTAAGAAAATGGGTGCCAAAGGGCAAAGGTTTCACTTGTGATCCTACTTTTCAGATTGTTGTGCCTTCAGTGTTCCAGGGGGAGGTACTGAGGACATCATACGGTCGGTGTGGACATCTGGGGGTACGCAAGATGTACTGGTACATCCGTAAGCGCTTCTTTTGGCCTCACATGAAACGGGATGTGTCTCTCTATATTAAAGCGAGGAAGAGCCAGCTTTCCCCTCCTCTGAGTAAAGAGTGCTGGTATGACCGTGAGGCTGAGGTTAACCAGGTCGTCAGTCGGTTTAAGCCTATGCCCTGCAGCATCAGTCCTGTGAAGGGGAGCATGAACTGGTAACCGAATGTTGGTCATAGTTGTGTTTTTACCGTCCCACTGTTTGGATGCATGCCACATTAGCTCTGAAGATGTGGTGGCTGTTTGTCCAGAGTCCCTGGTTTGTAAAACTGTGCTCATTGGATTCATGCGTGGTCCTCCTGGTCCCTGTTTGTTTCTTCTCCTACACTCTTAAAAATGCTCCTCCTGCCACCAGAGGTTGCTGGGTGCAGCATGGAGATGAGGGGTTTCCTGGAGTGGTCTACGTAGGACTGGTGAGTATGATAGCTTGGACATTGTGTCCAGTCGACTGAAATTTGTCAGTATAAGAGTTTGTACAGTTTCCGGGGTGTGGGAAATTGTTGACCAATTCAACTTAAAGCATTGAGTTTGTGTTGGTATTGTTGATGCGGCTGTTCCAGATTTTTCAGGAGGAGCATCGTCTTAAGGGGGGGTGTGTGTGACGACCCTTCCTCTCGACACCAGATGTGCCTGATCAGGAGCCCAGGGTCGTCACCTGACTGAGCCACACCTGCAATCAGTGGCTCAGCTGCATTTAACTGCTCTCCTCTCCAGCCTAGACGGGGCTCGCTGACAGGAGCTGGTGTCTGCGGAGCTCTAGCCTCACATTTGGGGTTTTGTGTCGTTTGGGCCTTGATGGCATTGTGGGCTGTTTGTAGTTAGCAATAAATCTTTGTTTTCTCACCGTACAGTGGTTGTCTCCGAGTTTTTGTTGCAACTGTGGAGCCGAGTTGTAACACAATACACAATGCAAAAATGAGCTTGTATACATTAGCTGGGGTACAATACACAATGCAAAAACGGAGCTCTTAAATATTAGCTGCGGTACAACAGATACAAAAACTGAGCTCGTATACATTAGCTGGGGTACAATACACAAAGCAAAAAATGAGCTCGTATACATTAGCTGGGGTTCAATATACAATGCAAAAAATGAGCTCAAACATTAGCTGTAATACAACACGTGCAAAAACTGTGCTTTTAAATATTAGCTGCGGTATACAAAAAATGAGCTCATATACATTAGCTGGGGTACAATGCAAAAAATGAGCTCGTATACATTAGCTGGGGTATAATACATCCTCTACCTGCACAGCTTTCAACTTGGCTGGATCACGTTGGCTGGAACACCTGGGCTGGAACACCTGGGCTGGAACACTTTGGCTGGAACACCTGGGCTGGAACACACTTGACATGAGTAGTACATTAGCTTTAACACATTAGGTGTAACACGTAAGACCTAATAGATAAGCTGCGGTACAACAGATTCAAAAAATGAGCTCGTATACATTAGCTGGGATACAATACACAATGCAAAACATGAGCTCAAACATTAGCTGTGATACAACACGTGCAAAAACTGTGCTTTTAAATATTAGCTGCGGGATACAAAAAATGAGCTCATATACATTAGCTGGGGTACAATACACAATGCAAAAATGAGCTTGTATACATTAGCTGGGGTACAATACACAATGCAAAAATGGAGCTCTTAAATATTAGCTGGGGTACAACAGGTTAAAAAAATGAGCTCGTATACATTAGCTGGGGTACAATACACAATGCAAAAAATGAGCTTGTATACATTAGCTGGGGTACAATACACAATGCAAAAACCGAGCTCTTAAATATTAGCGGCGGTACAAAAGATTCAAAAAATGAGCTCGTATACATTAGCTGGGGTATAATACATCCTCTACCTGCACAGCTTTCAACTTGGCTGGAACACGTTGGCTGGAACACTTTGGCTGGAACACCTGGGCTGGAACACACTTGACACGAGTAGCACATTAGCTTTAACACATTAGCTGTAACACATAAGACCTAATACATTAGCTGCGGTACAACAGATACAAAAACTGAGCTCGTATACATTAGCTGGGGTACAATACACAATGCAAAAAATGAGCTCGTATACATTAGCTGGGGCTCAATACACAATGCAAAAAATGAGCTCAAACATTAGCTGTGATACAACACGTGCAAAAACTGTGCTTTTAAATATTAGCTGCGGTATACATCAAATGAGCTCATACACATTAGCTGGGGTTTAATACAATGCAAAAAATGAACTCTTATACATTAGCTGGGGTACAATACACAATGCAAAAACTGAGCTCTTAAATATTAGCTGCGGTACAACAGATTCAAAAAATGAGCTCGTATACATTAGCTGGGGTACAATACACAATGCAAAAATGAGCTTGTATACATTAGCTGGGGTTCAATATACAATGCAAAAAATGAGCTCAAACATTAGCTGTGATACAACACGTGCAAAAACTGTGCTTTTAAATATTAGCTGCGGTATACAAAAAAATGAGCTCATATACATTAGCTGGGGTACAATACACAATGCAAAAAATGAGCACGTATACATTAGCTGGGGTATAATACATCCTCTACCTGCACAGCTTTCAACTTGGCTGGATCACGTTGGCTGGAACACTTTGGCTGGAACACCTGGGCTGGAACACACTTGACATGAGTAGCACATTAGCTTTAACACATTAGCTGTAACACATAAGACCTAATACATTAGCTGCGGTACAACAGATACAAAAACTGAGCTCGTACACATTAGCTGGGGTTCAATACACAATGCAAAAAATGAGCTCAAACATTAGCTGTGATACAACACGTGCAAAAACTGTGCTTTTAAATATTAGCTGCGGTATACAAAAAATGAGCTCATACAAATTAGCTGGGGTACAATACACAATGCAAAAACTGAGCTCGTATACATTAGCTGGGGTACAATAGACAATGCAAAAACTGAGCTTGTATACATTAGCTGGGGTATAATACATCCTCTACCTGCACAGCTTTCAACTTGGCTGGATCACGTTGGCTGGAACACTTTGGCTGGAACACCTGGGCTGGAACACACTTGACATGAGTAGTACATTAGCTTTAACACATTAGTTGTTACACATAAGACCTAATAGATTAGCTGCGGTAGAACAGATAGAAAAAATGAGCTCGTATACATTAGCTGGGGTACAATACACTGCAAAAAATGAACTCAAAGATTAGCTGTGATACAACACATGCAAAAACTGAGCTTGTAAATATTAGCTGCGGTACACAAAAAATGAGCTCGTATACATTAGCTGGGGTACAATACACAATGCAAAAACGGAGCTCTTAAATATTAGCTGCGGTGCAACAGATTCAAAAAATGAGCTCGTATACATTAGCTGGGGTACAATACACAATGCAAAAATGAGCTTGTATACATTAGCTGGGGTACAATACACAATGCAAAAACGGAGCTCTTAAATATTAGCTGCGGTACAACAGATACAAAAACTGAGCTCGTATACATTAGCTGGGGTACAATACACAATGCAAAAAATGAGCTCGTATACATTAGCTGGGGTTCAATATACAATGCAAAAAATGAGCTCAAAAATTAGCTGTGATACAACACGTGCAAAAACTGTGCTTTTAAATATTAGCTGCGGTATACAAAAAATTAGCTCATATACATTAGCTGGGGTACAATACACAATGCAAAAATGAGCTTGTATACATTAGCTGGGGTACAATACACAATGCAAAAACGGAGCTCTTAAATATTAGCTGGGGTACAACAGGTTAAAAAAATGAGCTCGTATACATTAGCTGGGGTACAATACACAATGCAAAAAATGAGCTCGTATACATTAGCTGGGGTACAATACACAATGCAAAAACCGAGCTCTTAAATATTAGCGGCGGTACAACAGATTCAAAAAATGAGCTCGTATACATTAGCTGGGGTATAATACATCCTCTACCTGCACAGCTTTCAACTTGGCTGGATCACGTTGGCTGGAACACTTTGGCTGGAACACCTGGGCTGGAACACACTTGACATGAGTAGTACATTAGCTTTAACACATTAGTTGTAACACATAAGACCTAATAGATTAGCTGCGGTACAACAGATAGAAAAAATGAGCTCGTATACATTAGCTGGGGTACAATACACTGCAAAAAATGAGCTCAAAGATTAGCTGTGATACAACACATGCAAAAACTGAGCTTGTAAATATTAGCTGCGGTACACAAAAAATGAGCTCGTATACATTAGCTGGGGTACAATACACAATGCAAAAACGGATCTCTTAAATATTAGCTGCGGTACAACAGATTCAAAAAATGAGCTCTCATACATTAGCTGGGGTACAATACACAATGCAAAAAACGAGCTCGTACACATTAGCTGCGGTTTAATACAATGCAAAAAATGAACTCTTATACATTAGCTGGGGTACAATACACAATGCAAAAACTGAGCTCTTACATATTAGCTGCGGTACAACAGATTCAAAAAATGAGCTCGTATACATTAGCTGGGGTACAATACACAATGCAAAAATGAGCTTGTATACATTAGCTGGGGTTCAATATACAATGCAAAAAATGAGCTCAAACATTAGCTGTGATACAACACGTGGAAAAACTGTGCTTTTAAATATTAGCTGCGGTATACAAAAAAATGAGCTCATATACATTAGCTGGGGTACAATACACAATGCAAAAAATGAGCACGTATACATTAGCTGGGGTATAATACATCCTCTACCTGCACAGCTTTCAACTTGGCTGGATCACGTTGGCTGGAACACTTCGGCTGGAACACCTGGGCTGGAACACCTGGGCTGGAACACACTTGACATGAGTAGCACATTAGCTTTAACACATTAGCTGTAACACATAAGACCTAATACATTAGCTGCGGTACAACAGATACAAAAACTGAGCTCGTATACATTAGCTGGGGTTCAATACACAATGCAAAAAATGAGCTCAAACATTAGCTGTGATACAACACGTGCAAAAACTGTGCTTTTAAATATTAGCTGCGGTATACAAAAAATGAGCTCATACAAATTAGCTGGGGTACAATACACAATGCAAAAACTGAGCTCGTATACATTAGCTGGGGTACAATAGACAATGCAAAAACTGAGCTTGTATACATTAGCTGGGGTATAATACACAATGCAAAAACGGAGCTCTTAAATATTAGCTGCGGTACAACAGATTCAAAAACTGAGCTCGTATACATTAGCTGGGGTATAATACATCCTCTACCTGCACAGCTTTCAACTTGGCTGGATCACGTTGGCTGGAACACTTGGCTGGAACACCTGGGCTGGAACACACTTGACATGAGTAGCACATTAGCTTTAACACATTAGCTGTAACACATAAGACCTAATACATTAGCTGCGGTACAACAGATACAAAAACTGAGCTCGTATACATTAGCTGGGGTACAATACACAATGCAAAACTGAGCTCGTATACATTAGCTGGGGTTCAATACACAATGCAAAAAATGAGCTTGTATATATCAGCTGGGGTACAATACACAAGGCAAAAACTGAGCTCTTAAATATTAGCTGCGGTACAACAGATTCAAAAAATGAGCTCGTACACATTAGCTGGGGTACAATACACAATGCAAAAACGGAGCTCTTAAATATTAGCTGCGGTTCAATACACAATGCAAAAAATGAACTCTCATACATTAGCTGGGGTAAAATACACAATGCAAAAAATGAGCTCTTAAACATTAGCTGGGGTACAATACACAATGCAAAAAATGAGCTTGTATACATTAGCTGGGGTACAATACACAATGCAAAAACGGAGCTCTTAAATATTAGCTGCAGTACAACAGATTAAAAAATGAGCTCGTATACATTAGCTGCGGTTTATTAAAATGCAAAAAATGAACTCTTATACATCAGCTGGGGTACAATACACAATGCAAAAAATGAACTCTGATACATTAGCTGGGGTTCAATACACAATGCAAAAAATGAGCTCAAACATTAGCTGTGATACAACACGTGCAAAAACTGTGCTTTTAAATATTAGCTGCGGTATACAAAAAATGAGCTCATATACATTAGCTGGGGTACAATACACAATGCAAAAAATGAGATTGTATACATTAGCTGGGGTATAATACATGCTCTGCCTGCACAGCTTTCAACTTGGCTGGAACACCTGGGCTGGAACACACTTGACATGAGTAGTACATTAGCTTTAACACATTAGCTGTAACACATAAGACCTAATAGATTAGCTGCGGTACAACAGATAGAAAAACTGAGGTCTTAAACATTAGCTGGGGTACAATACACTGCAAAAAATGAGCTCAAACATTAGCTGTGATACAACACATGCAAAAACTGAGCTTGTAAATATTAGCTGCGGTATACACAAAATGAGCTCGTATACATTAGCTGGGGTACAATACACAATGCAAAAAATGGGGTTGTATACATTAGCTGGGGTACAATACATCCTCTACCTGCACAGCTTTCAACTTGGCTGGAACACGTTGGCTGGAACACTTTGGCTGGGACACCTGGGCTGGAACACACTTGACATGAGTAGCACATTAGCTTTAACACATTAGCTGTAACACATAAGACCTAATAGATTAGCTGCGGTACAACAGATACAAAAACTGAGCTCGTATACATTAGCTGGGGTACAATACACTGCAAAAAATGAGCTCAAACATTAGCTGTGATAAAACACGTGCAAAAACTGTGCTTTTAAATATTAGCTGCGGTATACAAAAAATGAGCTCATACACATTAGCTGGGGTACAATACACAATGCAAAAAATGAGCTCGTATACATTAGCTGGGGTATAATACATCCTCTACCTGCACAGCTTTCAACTTGGCTGGATCACGTTGGATGGAACACCTGGGCTGGAACACACTTGACATGAGTAGTACATTAGCTTTAACACATTAGTTGTAACACATAAGACCTAATAGATTAGCTGCGGTACAACAGATAGAAAAAATGAGCTCGTATACATTAGCTGGGGTACAATACACTGCAAAAAATGAGCTCAAACATTAGCTGGGGTACAATACACAATGCAAAAACGGAGCTCTTAAATATTAGCTGCGGTACAACAGATTAAAAAAATGAGCTCTCATACATTAGCTGGGGTACAATACACAATGCAAAAATGAGCTTGTATACATTAGCTGGGGTATAATACATCCTCTACCTGCACAGCTTTCAACTTGGCTGGAACACTTCGGCTGGAACACCTGGGCTGGAACACACTTGACATGAGTAGTACATTAGCTTAAACACATTAGCTGTAACACATTAGACCTAATACATTAGCTGCGGTACAACAGATTCCAAAAATGAGCTCGTATACATTAGCTGTGGTTCAATAAACAATGCAAAAAATGAACTCCTATACATTAGCTGGGGTACAATACACAATGCAAAAACTGAGGTGTTAAATATTAGCTGCGGTACAACAGATTCCAAAAATGAGCTCGTATACATTAGCTGGGGTACAATACACAATGCAGAAATGAGTTTGTATATATTAGCTGGGGTACAATACACAATGAAAAAAATGAGCTCTTACACATTAGCTGGGGTAAAACACACAATGCAAAAGATGAGCTCTTAAACATTACCTGTGATACAACACATGCAAAAACTGAGCTTGTAAATATTAGCTGCGTTACAGAAAAACTGAGCACGTATACATTAGCTGGGGTACAATACACAATGCAAAAAATGAGCTCTTAAATATTAGCTGCGGTACAACAGGTTAAAAAAATGAGCTTGTATACATTAGCTGCGGTTGAATACACAATGCAAAAAATGAGCTCGTATACATTAGCTGGGGTACAATACACAATGCAAAAACCGAGCTCTTAAATATTAGCGGCGGTACAACAGATTCAAAAAATGAGCTCGTATACATTAGCTGGGGTATAATACTCCCTCTACGTGCACAGCTTTCAACTTGGCTGGAACACATTGGCTGGAAAACTTTGGCTGGGACACCTGGGCTGGAACACCTGGGCTGGAACACACTTGACATGAGTAGTACATTAGCTTTAACACATTAGCTGTAACACATAAGACCTAATGGATTAGCTGCGGTACAACAGATACAAAAACTGAGCTCGTATACATTAGCTGGGGTACAATACACAATGCAAAAAATGAGCTCGTATACATTAGCTGGGGTTCAATACACAATGCAAAAAATGAGCTCAAACATTAGCTGTGATACAACACGTGCAAAAACTGTGCTTTTTAATATTAGCTGCGGTATACAAAAAATGAGCTCATATACATTAGCTGTAGTACAATACACAATGCAAAAAATGAGCTCGTATACATTAGCTGGGGTACAATACATTCTCTACCTGCACAGCTTTCAACTTGGCTGGATCACGTTGGCTGGAACACTTTGGCTGGAACACCTGGGCTGGAACACCTGGGCTGGAACACACTTGACATGAGTAGTACATTAGCTTTAACACATTAGCTGTAACACATAAGACCTAATAGATTAGCTGCGGTACAACAGATACAAAAAATGAGCTCGTATACATTAGCTGGGGTACAATACACAATGCAAAAAATGAGCTCGTATACATTAGCTGGGGTAAAATACACAATGCAAAAAATGAGCTCGTATACATTAGCTGGGGTACAATAGACAATGAAAAACTGAGCTCGTAAATATTAGCTGCGGTTCAAAAGATTCAAAAAATGAGCTCATATACATTAGCTGCGTTCAATACACAATGCAAAAAATGAACTCATACATTAGCTGGGGTACAATACACAATGCAAAAAATGAGCTCGTATACATTAGCTGGGGTACAATACACTGGAAAAACGGAGCTCTTAAATATTAACTGCGGTGCAACAGATTCAAAAAATGAGCTCGTATACATTAGCTGCGGTACAATACACAATGCAAAAAATGAGCTCTTACACATTAGCTGGGGTACAATACACAATGCAAAAGATGAGCTCTTAAACATTGCCTGTGATACAACACATGCAAAAACTGAGCTTGTAAATATTAGCTGCGGAATAGAAAAACTGAGCACGTATACATTAGCTGGGGTACAACACACAATGCAAAAACGGAGCTCTTAAATATTAGCTGCGGTACAACAGGTTAAAAAAATGAGCTCGTATACATTAGCTGCGGTTCAATACACAATGCAAAAAATGAGCTCGTATACATTAGCTGGGGTACAATACACAATGCAAAAACCGAGCTCTTAAATATTAGCGGCGGTACAACAGATTCAAAAAATGAGCTCGTATACATTAGCTGGGGTATAATACATCCTCTACCTGCACAACTTTCAAATTGGCTGGAACACGTTGGCTGGAACACTTTGGCTGGGACACCTGGGCTGGAACACCTGGGCTGGAAAACCTGGGCTGGAAAACCTGGGCTGGAACACACTTGACATGAGAAGCACATTAGCTTTAACACATTAGCTGTAACACATAAGACCTAATACATTAGCTGCGGTACAACAGATACAAAAACTGAGCTCGTATACATTAGCTTGGGTACAATACACAATGCAAAAAATGAGCTCAAACATTAGCTGTGATACAACACGTGCAAAAACTGTGCTTTTAAATATTAGCTGCGGTATACAAAAAATGAGCTCATACATTAGCTGGGGTACAATACACTGCAAAAAATGAGCTCAAACATTAGCTGTGATACAACACATGCAAAAACTGAGCTTGTAAATATTAGCTGCGGTACACAAAAAATGAGCTCGTATACATTAGCTGGGGTACAATACACAATGCAAAAACGGAGCTCTTAAATATTAGCTGCGGTACAACAGATTAAAAAATGAGCTCTCATACATTAGCTGGGGTACAATACACAATGCAAAAAATGAGCTCGTATACATTAGCTGGGGTATAATACATCCTCTACCTGCACAGCTTTCAACTTGGCTGGAACACGTTGGCTGGAACACTTTGGCTGGAACACCTGGGCTGGAACACACTTGACACGAGTAGCACATTAGCTTTAACACATTAGCTGTAACACATAAGACCTAATACATTAGCTGCGGTACAACAGATACAAAAACTGAGCTCGTATACATTAGCTGGGGTACAATACACAATGCAAAAAATGAGCTCGTATACATTAGCTGGGGCTCAATACACAATGCAAAAAATGAGCTCAAACATTAGCTGTGATACAACACGTGCAAAAACTGTGCTTTTAAATATTAGCTGCGGTATACAACAAATGAGCTCATACACATTAGCTGGGGTTTAATACAATGCAAAAAATGAACTCTTATACATTAGCTGGGGTACAATACACAATGCAAAAACTGAGCTCTTAAATATTAGCTGCGGTACAACAGATTCAAAAAATGAGCTCGTATACATTAGCTGGGGTACAATACACAATGCAAAAATGAGCTTGTATACATTAGCTGGGGTTGAATATACAATGCAAAAAATGAGCTCAAACGTTAGCTGTGATACAACACGTGCAAAAACTGTGCTTTTAAATATTAGCTGCGGTATACAAAAAAATGAGCTCATATACATTAGCTGGGGTACAATACACAATGCAAAAAATGAGCACGTATACATTAGCTGGGGTATAATACATTCTCTACCTGCACAGCTTTCAACTTGGCTGGATCACGTTGGCTGGAACACTTTGGCTGGAACACCTGGGCTGGAACACCTGGGCTGGAACACACTTGACATGAGTAGCACATTAGCTTTAACACATTAGCTGTAACACATAAGACCTAATACATTAGCTGCGGTACAACAGATACAAAAACTGAGCTCGTATACATTAGCTGGGGTTCAATACACAATGCAAAAAATGAGCTCAAACATTAGCTGTGATACAACACGTGCAAAAACTGTGCTTTTAAATATTAGCTGCGGTATACAAAAAATGAGCTCATACAAATTAGCTGGGGTACAATACACAATGCAAAAACTGAGCTCGTATACATTAGCTGGGGTACAATAGACAATGCAAAAACTGAGCTTGTATACATTAGCTGGGGTATAATACATCCTCTACCTGCACAGCTTTCAACTTGGCTGGAAC
Source organism: Amphiprion percula (assembly GCA_003047355.2). Lineage (NCBI taxonomy): Eukaryota > Metazoa > Chordata > Actinopteri > Pomacentridae > Amphiprion > Amphiprion percula. Next base: position 25,618 of record PYAM01000049.1, on the reverse strand, counting down.
ACTTCGGCTGGAACACCTGGGCTGGAACACCTGGGCTGGAACACACTTGACATGAGTAGTACATTAGCTTTAACACATTAGATGTAACACATTAGACCTAACACATTAGCTGCGGTACAACAGATTCCAAAAATGAGCTCGTATACATTAGCTGTGGTTCAATAAACAATGCAAAAAATGAACTCCTATACATTAGCTGGGGTACAATACACAATGCAAAACTGAGGTGTTAAATATTAGCTGCGGTACAACAGATTCCAAAAATGAGCTCGTATACATTAGCTGGGGTACAATACACAATGCAGAAATGAGTTTGTATATATTAGCTGGGGTACAATACACAATGAAAAAAATGAGCTCTTACACATTAGCTGGGGTACAACACACAGTGCAAAAGATGAGCTCTTAAACATTACCTGTGATACAACACATGCAAAAACTGAGCTTGTAAATATTAGCTGCGGTACAGAAAAACTGAGCACGTATACATTAGCTGGGGTACAATACACAATGCAAAAAATGAGCTCTTAAATATTAGCTGCGGTACAACAGGTTAAAAAAATGAGCTCGTATACATTAGCTGCGGTTGAATACACAATGCAAAAAATGAACTCTGATACATTAGCTGGGGTACAATACACAATGCAAAAAATGAGCTCGTATACATTAGCTGGGGTACAATACACAATGCAAAAACCGAGCTCTTAAATATTAGCGGCGGTACAACAGATTCAAAAAATGAGCTCGTATACATTAGCTGGGGTATAATACATCCTCTACGTGCACAGCTTTCAACTTGGCTGGAACACATTGGCTGGAAAACTTTGGCTGGGACACCTGGGCTGGAACACCTGGGCTGGAACACACTTGACATGAGTAGTACATTAGCTTTAACACATTAGCTGTAACACATAAGACCTAATGGATTAGCTGCGGTACAACAGATACAAAAACTGAGCTCGTATACATTAGCTGGGGTACAATACACAATGCAAAAAATGAGCTCGTATACATTAGCTGGGGTTCAATACACAATGCAAAAAATGAGCTCAAACATTAGCTGTGATACAACACGTGCAAAAACTGTGCTTTTTAATATTAGCTGCGGTATACAAAAAATGAGCTCATATACATTAGCTGTAGTACAATACACAATGCAAAAAATGAGCTCGTATACATTAGCTGGGGTACAATACATCCTCTACCTGCACAGCTTTCAACTTGGCTGGATCACGTTGGCTGGAACACTTTGGCTGGAACACCTGGGCTGGAACACACTTGACATGAGTAGTACATTAGCTTTAACACATTAGCTGTAACACATAAGACCTAATAGATTAGCTGCGGTACAACAGATACAAAAAATGAGCTCGTATACATTAGCTGGGGTACAATACACAATGCAAAAAATGAGCTCGTATACATTAGCTGGGGTAAAATACACAATGCAAAAAATGAGCTCGTATACATTAGCTGGTGTACAATAGACAATGAAAAAACTGAGCTCGTAAATATTAGCTGCGGTTCAAAAGATTCAAAAAATGAGCTCGTATACATTAGCTGCGTTCAATACACAATGCAAAAAATGAACTCATACATTAGCTGGGGTACAATACACAATGCAAAAAATGAGCTCGTATACATTAGCTGGGGTACAATAGACAATGCAAAAACTGAGCTCTTACACATTAGCTGGGGTACATTACACTTCAAAAAATGAGCTCAAACATTAGCTGTGATACAACACATGCAAAAACAGAGCTTGTAAATATTAGCTGCGGTACAACAGATTCAAAAAATGAGCTCGTATACATTAGCTGGGGTACAATACACAATGCAAAAACGGAGCTCTTAAATATTAACTGCGGTGCAACAGATTCAAAAAATGAGCTCGTATACATTAGCTGCGGTACAATACACAATGCAAAAAATGAGCTCTTACACATTAGCTGGGGTACAATACACAATGCAAAAGATGAGCTCTTAAACATTGCCTGTGATACAACACATGCAAAAACTGAGCTTGTAAATATTAGCTGCGGTATAGAAAAACTGAGCACGTATACATTAGCTGGGGTACAACACACAATGCAAAAACTGAGCTCTTAAATATTAGCTGCGGTACAACAGGTTAAAAAAATGAGCTCGTATACATTAGCTGCGGTTCAATGCACAATGCAAAAAATGAGCTCGTATACATTAGCTGGGGTACAATACACAATGCAAAAACCGAGCTCTTAAATATTAGCGGCGGTACAACAGATTCAAAAAATGAGCTCGTATACATTAGCTGGGGTATAATACATCCTCTACCTGCACAACTTTCAACTTGGCTGGAACACGTTGGCTGGAACACTTTGGCTGGGACACCTGGGCTGGAACACCTGGGCTGGAAAACCTGGGCTGGAACACACTTGACATGAGAAGCACATTAGCTTCAACACATTAGCTGTAACACATAAGACCTAATACATTAGCTGCGGTACAACAGATACAAAAACTGAGCTCGTATACATTAGCTTGGGTACAATACACAATGCAAAAAATGAGCTCAAACATTAGCTGTGATACAACACGTGCAAAAACTGTGCTTTTAAATATTAGCTGCGGTATACAAAAAATGAGCTCATACATTAGCTGGGGTACAATACACTGCAAAAAATGAGCTCAAACATTAGCTGTGATACAACACATGCAAAAACTGAGCTTGTAAATATTAGCTGCGGTACACAAAAAATGAGCTCGTATACATTAGCTGGGGTACAATACACAATGCAAAAACGGAGCTCTTAAATATTAGCTGCGGTACAACAGATTAAAAAAATGAGCTCTCATACATTAGCTGGGGTACAATACACAATGCAAAAAATGAGCTCGTATACATTAGCTGGGGTATAATACATCCTCTACCTGCACAGCTTTCAACTTGGCTGGAACACTTCGGCTGGAACACCTGGGCTGGAACACACTTGACATGAGTAGTACATTAGCTTTAACACATTAGCTGTAACACATTAGACCTAATAGATTAGCTGCGGTACAACAGATACAAAAAATGAGCTCGTATACATTAGCTGTGATACAATACACAATGCAAAAAATGAGCTCGTATACATTAGCTGGGGTAAAATACACAATGCAAAAAATGAGCTCTTAAATATTAGCTGCGGTACAACAGATACAAAAACTGAGCTCGTATACATTAGCTGGGGTACAATACACAATGCAAAAAATGAGCTCAAACATTAGCTATGATACAACACGTGCAAAAACTGTGCTTTTAAATATTAGCTGCGGTATACAAAAAATGAGCTCATATACATTAGCTGGGGTATAATACATCCTCTACCTGCACAGCTTTCAACTTGGCTGGATCACGTTGGCTGGAACACTTTGGCTAGAACACCTGGGCTGGAACACCTGGGCTGGAACACACTTGACATGAGTAGTAGATTAGCTTTAACACATTAGTTGTAACACAAGACCTAATAGATTAGCTGCGGTACAACAGATAGAAAAAATGAGCTCGTATACATTAGCTGGGGGACAATACACTGCAAAAATTGAGCTCAAAGATTAGCTGTGATACAACACATGCAAAAACTGAGCTTGTAAATATTAGCTGCGGCACAACAGATTCAAAAAATGAGCTCTCATACATTAGCTGGGGTACAATACACAATGCAAAAAACGAGCTCGTACACATCAGCTGCGGTTTAATACAATGCAAAAAATGAACTCTTATACATTAGCTGGGGTACAATACACAACGCAAAAACTGAGCTCTTAAATATTAGCTGCGGTACAACAGATTCAAAAAATGAGCTCGTATACATTAGCTGGGGTACAATACACAATGCAAAAATGAGCTTGTATACATTAGCTGGGGTACAATACACAATGCAAAAACGGAGCTCTTAAACATTAGCTGGGGTACAACAGGTTAAAAAAATGAGCTCGTATACATTAGCTGGGGTACAATACACAACGCAAAAAATGAGCTCGTATACATTAGCTGGGGTACAATACACAATGCAAAAACCGAGCTCTTAAATATTAGCGGCGGTACAACAGATTCAAAAAATGAGCTCGTGTACATTAGCTGGGGTATAATACATCCTCTACCTGCACAGCTTTCAACTTGGCTGGGACACCTGGGCTGGAACACCTGGGCTGGAACACCTGGGCTGGAACACCTGGGCTGGAAAACCTGGGCTGGAACACACTTGACATGAGTAGCACATTAGCTTTAACACATTAGCTGTAACACATAAGACCTAAGACATTAGCTGCGGTACAACAGATACAAAAACTGAGCTCGTATACATTAGCTGGGGTACAATACACAATGCAAAAAATGAGCTCGTATACATTAGCTGGGGTTCAATACACAATGCAAAAAATGAGCTCAAACATTAGCTGTGATACAACACGTGCAAAAACTGTGCTTTTAAATATTAGCTGCGGTATACAAAAAATGAGCTCATACACATTAGCTGGGGTACAATACACAATGCAAAAAATGAGCTCGTATACATTAGCTGGGGTATAATACATCCTCTACCTGCACAGCTTTCAACTTGGCTGGATCACGTTGGCTGGAACACTTTGGCTGGAACACCTGGGCTGGAACACACTTGACATGAGTAGTACATTAGCTTTAAAACATTAGTTGTAACACATAAGACCTAATAGATTAGCTGCGGTACAACAGATAGAAAAAATGAGCTCGTATACATTAGCTGGGGTACAATAGACAATGCAAAAGATGAGCTCTTAAACATTACCTGTGATACAACACATGCAAAAACTGAGCTTGTAAATATTAGCTGCGGTATAGAAAAACTGAGCACGTATACATTAGCTGGGGTACAATACACAATGCAAAAACGGAGCTCTTAAATATTAGCTGGGGTACAACAGGTTAAAAAAATGAGCTCGTATACATTAGCTGCGGTTCAATACACAATGCAAAAAATTAACTCTGATACATTAGCTGGGGTACAATACACAATGCAAAAAATGAGCTCGTATACATTAGCTGGGGTACAATACACAATGCAAAAACCGAGCTCTTAAATATTAGCGGCGGTACAACAGATTCAAAAAATGAGCTCGTATACATTAGCTGGGGTATAATACATCCTCTACCTGCACAGCTTTCAACTTGGCAGGAACACTTCGGCTGGAACACTTCGGCTGGAACACCTGGGCTGGAACACACTTGACATGAGTAGTACATTACCTTTAACACATTAGCTGTAACACATAAGACCTAATAGATTAGCTGCGGTACAACAGATAGAAAAAATGAGCTCGTATACATTAGCTGCGGTTCAATACACAATGCGAAAAATGAACTCAAACATTAGCTGTGATACAACACGTGCAAAAACTGTGCTTTTAAATATTAGCTGCGGTACAACAGATTAAAAAAATGAGCTCTCATACATTAGCTGGGGTACAATAGACAATGCAAAAATGAGCTCAAACATTAGCTGTGATACAACACATGCAAAAGCTGAGCTTGTAAATATTAGCTGCGGTATGCAAAAAATGAGCTCGTATACATTAGCTGGGGTACAATACACAATGCAAAAACGGAGCTCTTAAATATTAGCTGCGGTACAACAGATTAAAAAAATGAGCTCTCATACATTAGCTGGGGTAAATACACAATGCAAAAAAAATGAGCTCGTATACATTAACTGGGGTATAATACATCCTCTACCTGCACAGCTTTCAACTTGGCTGGAACACGTTGGCTGGAACACGTTGGCTGGAACACACTTGACATGAGTAGTACATTAGCTTTAACACATTAGACCTAATACATTAGCTGTGGTACAACAGATACAAAAAATGAGCTTGTATACATTAGCTGGGGTACAATACACAATGCAAAAACTGAGCTCTTAAATATTAGCTGCGGTACAACAGATACAAAAACTGAGCTCGTATGCATTAGCTGGGGTTCAATACACAATGCAAAAAATGAGCTCAAACAGCTGTGATAAAACACGTGCAAAAACTGTGCTTTTAAATATTAGCTGCGGTATACAAAAAATGAGCGCATACACATTAGCTGGGGTATAATACACAATGCAAAAAATGAGCTCGTATACATTAGCTGGGGTATAATACATCCTCTACCTGCACAGCTTTCAACTTGGCTGGATCACGTTGGATGGAACACCTGGGCTGGAACACCTGGGCTGGAACACACGACATGAGTAGTACATTAGCTTTAACACATTAGCTGTAACACATAAGACCTAATAGATTAGCTGCGGTACAACAGATAGAAAAAATGAGCTCGTATACATTAGCTGGGGTACAATACACTGCAAAAAATGAGCTATAACATTAGCTGTGATACAACAGATGCAAAAACTGACCTTGTAAATATTAGCTGCGGTACACAAAAAATGAGCTCGTATACATTAGCTGGGGTACAATACACAATGCAAAAACGGAGCTCTTAAATATTAGTTGGGGTACAACAGGTTATAAAAATGAGCTCGTATACATTAGCTGGGGTACAATACACAATGCAAAAAATGAGCTCGTATACATTAGCTAGGGTTCAATACACAATGCAAAAAATGAGCTCAAAAATTAGCTGTGATACAACACGTGCAAAAACTGTGCTTTTAAATATTAGCTGCAGTATACAAAAAATGAGCTCATATACATTAGCTGGGGTACAATACACAATGCAAAAAATGAGCTCGTATACATTAGCTGGGGTATAATACATCCTCTACCTGCACAGCTTTCAACTTGGCTGGATCACGTTGGATGGAACACCTGGGCTGGAACACACTTGACATGAGTAGTACATTAGCTTTAACACATTAGTTGTAACACATAAGACCTAATAGATTAGCTGCAGTACAACAGATAGAAAAAATGAGCTCGTATACATTAGCTGGGGTACAATACACAATGCAAAAAATGAGCTCGTATACATTAGCTGGGGTACAATACACTGCAAAAAATGTGCTCAAACATTAGCTGTGATACAACACATGCAAAAACTGAGCTTGTAAATATTAGCTGCGGTACACAAAAAAATGAGCTCGTATACATTAGCTGGGGTACAATACACAATGCAAAAACCGAGCTCTTAAATATTAGCGGCGGTACAACAGATTCAAAAAATGAGCTCGTATACACTACCTGGGGTATAATACATCCTATACCTGCACAGCTTTCAACTTGGCTGGAACACTTTGGCTGGAACACTTTGGCTGGGACACCTGGGCTGGAACACACTTGACATGAGTAGCACATTAGCTTTAACACATTAGCTGTAACACATAAGACCTAATAGATTAGCTGCGGTACAACAGATACAAAAACTGAGCTCGTATACATTAGCTGGGGTACAATACACTGCAAAAAATGAGCTCAAACATTAGCTGTGATAAAACACGTGCAAAAACTGTGCTTTTAAATATTAGCTGCGGTATACAAAAAATGAGCTCATACACATTAGCTGGGGTACAATACACAATGCAAAAAATGAGCTCGTATACATTAGCTGGGGTATAATACATCCTCTACCTGCACAGCTTTCAACTTGGCTGGATCACGTTGGATGGAACACCTGGGCTGGAACACACTTGACATGAGTAGTACATTAGCTTTAACACATTAGTTGTAACACATAAGACCTAATAGATTAGCTGCGGTACAACAGATAGAAAAAATGAGCTCGTATACATTAGCTGGGGTACAATACACTGCAAAAAATGAGCTCAAACATTAGCTGGGGTACAATACACAATGCAAAAACGGAGCTCTTAAATATTAGCTGCGGTACAACAGATTAAAAAAATGAGCTCTCATACATTAGCTGGGGTACAATACACAATGCAAAAATGAGCTTGTATACATTAGCTGGGGTATAATACATCCTCTACCTGCACAGCTTTCAACTTGGCTGGAACACTTCGGCTGGAACACCTGGGCTGGAACACCTGGGCTGGAACACACTTGACATGAGTAGTACATTAGCTTAAACACATTAGCTGTAACACATTAGACCTAATACATTAGCTGCGGTACAACAGATTCCAAAAATGAGCTCGTATACATTAGCTGTGGTTCAATAAACAATGCAAAAAATGAACTCCTATACATTAGCTGGGGTACAATACACAATGCAAAAACTGAGGTGTTAAATATTAGCTGCGGTACAACAGATTCCAAAAATGAGCTCGTATACATTAGCTGGGGTACAATACACAATGCAGAAATGAGTTTGTATATATTAGCTGGGGTACAATACACAATGAAAAAAATGAGCTCTTACACATTAGCTGGGGTAAAACACACAATGCAAAAGATGAGCTCTTAAACATTACCTGTGATACAACACGTGCAAAAACTGTGCTTTTTAATATTAGCTGCGGTATACAAAAAATGAGCTCATATACATTAGCTGTAGTACAATACACAATGCAAAAAATGAGCTCGTATACATTAGCTGGGGTACAATACATTCTCTACCTGCACAGCTTTCAACTTGGCTGGATCACGTTGGCTGGAACACTTTGGCTGGAACACCTGGGCTGGAACACCTGGGCTGGAACACACTTGACATGAGTAGTACATTAGCTTTAACACATTAGCTGTAACACATAAGACCTAATAGATTAGCTGCGGTACAACAGATACAAAAAATGAGCTCGTATACATTAGCTGGGGTACAATACACAATGCAAAAAATGAGCTCGTATACATTAGCTGGGGTAAAATACACAATGCAAAAAATGAGCTCGTATACATTAGCTGGGGTACAATAGACAATGAAAAAACTGAGCTCGTAAATATTAGCTGCGGTTCAAAAGATTCAAAAAATGAGCTCATATACATTAGCTGCGTTCAATACACAATGCAAAAAATGAACTCATACATTAGCTGGGGTACAATACACAATGCAAAAAATGAGCTCGTATACATTAGCTGGGGTACAATACACTGGAAAAACGGAGCTCTTAAATATTAACTGCGGTGCAACAGATTCAAAAAATGAGCTCGTATACATTAGCTGCGGTACAATACACAATGCAAAAAATGAGCTCTTACACATTAGCTGGGGTACAATACACAATGCAAAAGATGAGCTCTTAAACATTGCCTGTGATACAACACATGCAAAAACTGAGCTTGTAAATATTAGCTGCGGTATAGAAAAACTGAGCACGTATACATTAGCTGGGGTACAACACACAATGCAAAAACGGAGCTCTTAAATATTAGCTGCGGTACAACAGGTTAAAAAAATGAGCTCGTATACATTAGCTGCGGTTCAATACACAATGCAAAAAATGAGCTCGTATACATTAGCTGGGGTACAATACACAATGCAAAAACCGAGCTCTTAAATATTAGCGGCGGTACAACAGATTCAAAAAATGAGCTCGTATACATTAGCTGGGGTATAATACATCCTCTACCTGCACAACTTTCAAATTGGCTGGAACACGTTGGCTGGAACACTTTGGCTGGGACACCTGGGCTGGAACACCTGGGCTGGAAAACCTGGGCTGGAAAACCTGGGCTGGAACACACTTGACATGAGAAGCACATTAGCTTTAACACATTAGCTGTAACACATAAGACCTAATACATTAGCTGCGGTACAACAGATACAAAAACTGAGCTCGTATACATTAGCTTGGGTACAATACACAATGCAAAAAATGAGCTCAAACATTAGCTGTGATACAACACGTGCAAAAACTGTGCTTTCAAATATTAGCTGCGGTATACAAAAAATGAGCTCATACATTAGCTGGGGTACAATACACTGCAAAAAATGAGCTCAAACATTAGCTGTGATACAACACATGCAAAAACTGAGCTTGTAAATATTAGCTGCGGTACACAAAAAATGAGCTCGTATACATTAGCTGGGGTACAATACACAATGCAAAAACGGAGCTCTTAAATATTAGCTGCGGTACAACAGATTAAAAAATGAGCTCTCATACATTAGCTGGGGTACAATACACAATGCAAAAAATGAGCTCGTATACATTAGCTGGGGTATAATACATCCTCTACCTGCACAGCTTTCAACTTGGCTGGAACACGTTGGCTGGAACACTTTGGCTGGAACACCTGGGCTGGAACACACTTGACACGAGTAGCACATTAGCTTTAACACATTAGCTGTAACACATAAGACCTAATACATTAGCTGCGGTACAACAGATACAAAAACTGAGCTCGTATACATTAGCTGGGGTACAATACACAATGCAAAAAATGAGCTCGTATACATTAGCTGGGGCTCAATACACAATGCAAAAAATGAGCTCAAACATTAGCTGTGATACAACACGTGCAAAAACTGTGCTTTTAAATATTAGCTGCGGTATACAACAAATGAGCTCATACACATTAGCTGGGGTTTAATACAATGCAAAAAATGAACTCTTATACATTAGCTGGGGTACAATACACAATGCAAAAACTGAGCTCTTAAATATTAGCTGCGGTACAACAGATTCAAAAAATGAGCTTGTATACATTAGCTGGGGTACAATACACAATGCAAAAATGAGCTTGTATACATTAGCTGGGGTTCAATATACAATGCAAAAAATGAGCTCAAACGTTAGCTGTGATACAACACGTGCAAAAACTGTGCTTTTAAATATTAGCTGCGGTATACAAAAAAATGAGCTCATATACATTAGCTGGGGTACAATACACAATGCAAAAAATGAGCACGTATACATTAGCTGGGGTATAATACATTCTCTACCTGCACAGCTTTCAACTTGGCTGGATCACGTTGGCTGGAACACTTTGGCTGGAACACCTGGGCTGGAACACCTGGGCTGGAACACACTTGACATGAGTAGCACATTAGCTTTAACACATTAGCTGTAACACATAAGACCTAATACATTAGCTGCGGTACAACAGATACAAAAACTGAGCTCGTATACATTAGCTGGGGTTCAATACACAATGCAAAAAATGAGCTCAAACATTAGCTGTGATACAACACGTGCAAAAACTGTGCTTTTAAATATTAGCTGCGGTATACAAAAAATGAGCTCATACAAATTAGCTGGGGTACAATACACAATGCAAAAACTGAGCTCGTATACATTAGCTGGGGTACAATAGACAATGCAAAAACTGAGCTTGTATACATTAGCTGGGGTATAATACATCCTCTACCTGCACAGCTTTCAACTTGGCTGGAACACTTCGGCTGGAACACCTGGGCTGGAACACCTGGGCTGGAACACACTTGACATGAGTAGTACATTAGCTTTAACACATTAGATGTAACACATTAGACCTAACACATTAGCTGCGGTACAACAGATTCCAAAAATGAGCTCGTATACATTAGCTGTGGTTCAATAAACAATGCAAAAAATGAACTCCTATACATTAGCTGGGGTACAATACACAATGCAAAAACTGAGGTGTTAAATATTAGCTGCGGTACAACAGATTCCAAAAATGAGCTCGTATACATTAGCTGGGGTACAATACACAATGCAGAAATGAGTTTGTATATATTAGCTGGGGTACAATACACAATGAAAAAAATGAGCTCTTACACATTAGCTGGGGTACAACACACAGTGCAAAAGATGAGCTCTTAAACATTACCTGTGATACAACACATGCAAAAACTGAGCTTGTAAATATTAGCTGCGGTACAGAAAAACTGAGCACGTATACATTAGCTGGGGTACAATACACAATGCAAAAAATGAGCTCTTAAATATTAGCTGCGGTACAACAGGTTAAAAAAATGAGCTCGTATACATTAGCTGCGGTTGAATACACAATGCAAAAAATGAACTCTGATACATTAGCTGGGGTACAATACACAATGCAAAAAATGAGCTCGTATACATTAGCTGGGGTACAATACACAATGCAAAAACCGAGCTCTTAAATATTAGCGGCGGTACAACAGATTCAAAAAATGAGCTCGTATACATTAGCTGGGGTATAATACATCCTCTACGTGCACAGCTTTCAACTTGGCTGGAACACATTGGCTGGAAAACTTTGGCTGGGACACCTGGGCTGGAACACCTGGGCTGGAACACACTTGACATGAGTAGTACATTAGCTTTAACACATTAGCTGTAACACATAAGACCTAATGGATTAGCTGCGGTACAACAGATACAAAAACTGAGCTCGTATACATTAGCTGGGGTACAATACACAATGCAAAAAATGAGCTCGTATACATTAGCTGGGGTTCAATACACAATGCAAAAAATGAGCTCAAACATTAGCTGTGATACAACACGTGCAAAAACTGTGCTTTTTAATATTAGCTGCGGTATACAAAAAATGAGCTCATATACATTAGCTGTAGTACAATACACAATGCAAAAAATGAGCTCGTATACATTAGCTGGGGTACAATACATCCTCTACCTGCACAGCTTTCAACTTGGCTGGATCACGTTGGCTGGAACACTTTGGCTGGAACACCTGGGCTGGAACACACTTGACATGAGTAGTACATTAGCTTTAACACATTAGCTGTAACACATAAGACCTAATAGATTAGCTGCGGTACAACAGATACAAAAAATGAGCTCGTATACATTAGCTGGGGTACAATACACAATGCAAAAAATGAGCTCGTATACATTAGCTGGGGTAAAATACACAATGCAAAAAATGAGCTCGTATACATTAGCTGGTGTACAATAGACAATGAAAAAACTGAGCTCGTAAATATTAGCTGCGGTTCAAAAGATTCAAAAAATGAGCTCGTATACATTAGCTGCGTTCAATACACAATGCAAAAAATGAACTCATACATTAGCTGGGGTACAATACACAATGCAAAAAATGAGCTCGTATACATTAGCTGGGGTACAATAGACAATGCAAAAACTGAGCTCTTACACATTAGCTGGGGTACATTACACTTCAAAAAATGAGCTCAAACATTAGCTGTGATACAACACATGCAAAAACAGAGCTTGTAAATATTAGCTGCGGTACAACAGATTCAAAAAATGAGCTCGTATACATTAGCTGGGGTACAATACACAATGCAAAAACGGAGCTCTTAAATATTAACTGCGGTGCAACAGATTCAAAAAATGAGCTCGTATACATTAGCTGCGGTACAATACACAATGCAAAAATTGAGCTCTTACACATTAGCTGGGGTACAATACACAATGCAAAAGATGAGCTCTTAAACATTGCCTGTGATACAACACATGCAAAAACTGAGCTTGTAAATATTAGCTGCGGTATAGAAAAACTGAGCACGTATACATTAGCTGGGGTACAACACACAATGCAAAAACTGAGCTCTTAAATATTAGCTGCGGTACAACAGGTTAAAAAAATGAGCTCGTATACATTAGCTGCGGTTCAATGCACAATGCAAAAAATGAGCTCGTATACATTAGCTGGGGTACAATACACAATGCAAAAACCGAGCTCTTAAATATTAGCGGCGGTACAACAGATTCAAAAAATGAGCTCGTATACATTAGCTGGGGTATAATACATCCTCTACCTGCACAACTTTCAACTTGGCTGGAACACGTTGGCTGGAACACTTTGGCTGGGACACCTGGGCTGGAACACCTGGGCTGGAAAACCTGGGCTGGAACACACTTGACATGAGAAGCACATTAGCTTCAACACATTAGCTGTAACACATAAGACCTAATACATTAGCTGCGGTACAACAGATACAAAAACTGAGCTCGTATACATTAGCTTGGGTACAATACACAATGCAAAAAATGAGCTCAAACATTAGCTGTGATACAACACGTGCAAAAACTGTGCTTTTAAATATTAGCTGCGGTATACAAAAAATGAGCTCATACATTAGCTGGGGTACAATACACTGCAAAAAATGAGCTCAAACATTAGCTGTGATACAACACATGCAAAAACTGAGCTTGTAAATATTAGCTGCGGTACACAAAAAATGAGCTCGTATACATTAGCTGGGGTACAATACACAATGCAAAAACGGAGCTCTTAAATATTAGCTGCGGTACAACAGATTAAAAAAATGAGCTCTCATACATTAGCTGGGGTACAATACACAATGCAAAAAATGAGCTCGTATACATTAGCTGGGGTATAATACATCCTCTACCTGCACAGCTTTCAACTTGGCTGGAACACTTCGGCTGGAACACCTGGGCTGGAACACACTTGACATGAGTAGTACATTAGCTTTAACACATTAGCTGTAACACATTAGACCTAATAGATTAGCTGCGGTACAACAGATACAAAAAATGAGCTCGTATACATTAGCTGTGATACAATACACAATGCAAAAAATGAGCTCGTATACATTAGCTGGGGTAAAATACACAATGCAAAAAATGAGCTCTTAAATATTAGCTGCGGTACAACAGATACAAAAACTGAGCTCGTATACATTAGCTGGGGTACAATACACAATGCAAAAAATGAGCTCAAACATTAGCTATGATACAACACGTGCAAAAACTGTGCTTTTAAATATTAGCTGCGGTATACAAAAAATGAGCTCATATACATTAGCTGGGGTATAATACATCCTCTACCTGCACAGCTTTCAACTTGGCTGGATCACGTTGGCTGGAACACTTTGGCTAGAACACCTGGGCTGGAACACCTGGGCTGGAACACACTTGACATGAGTAGTACATTAGCTTTAACACATTAGTTGTAACACAAGACCTAATAGATTAGCTGCGGTACAACAGATAGAAAAAATGAGCTCGTATACATTAGCTGGGGGACAATACACTGCAAAAATTGAGCTCAAAGATTAGCTGTGATACAACACATGCAAAAACTGAGCTTGTAAATATTAGCTGCGGCACAACAGATTCAAAAAATGAGCTCTCATACATTAGCTGGGGTACAATACACAATGCAAAAAACGAGCTCGTACACATCAGCTGCGGTTTAATACAATGCAAAAAATGAACTCTTATACATTAGCTGGGGTACAATACACAACGCAAAAACTGAGCTCTTAAATATTAGCTGCGGTACAACAGATTCAAAAAATGAGCTCGTATACATTAGCTGGGGTACAATACACAATGCAAAAATGAGCTTGTATACATTAGCTGGGGTACAATACACAATGCAAAAACGGAGCTCTTAAACATTAGCTGGGGTACAACAGGTTAAAAAAATGAGCTCGTATACATTAGCTGGGGTACAATACACAACGCAAAAAATGAGCTCGTATACATTAGCTGGGGTACAATACACAATGCAAAAACCGAGCTCTTAAATATTAGCGGCGGTACAACAGATTCAAAAAATGAGCTCGTGTACATTAGCTGGGGTATAATACATCCTCTACCTGCACAGCTTTCAACTTGGCTGGGACACCTGGGCTGGAACACCTGGGCTGGAACACCTGGGCTGGAACACCTGGGCTGGAAAACCTGGGCTGGAACACACTTGACATGAGTAGCACATTAGCTTTAACACATTAGCTGTAACACATAAGACCTAAGACATTAGCTGCGGTACAACAGATACAAAAACTGAGCTCGTATACATTAGCTGGGGTACAATACACAATGCAAAAAATGAGCTCGTATACATTAGCTGGGGTTCAATACACAATGCAAAAAATGAGCTCAAACATTAGCTGTGATACAACACGTGCAAAAACTGTGCTTTTAAATATTAGCTGCGGTATACAAAAAATGAGCTCATACACATTAGCTGGGGTACAATACACAATGCAAAAAATGAGCTCGTATACATTAGCTGGGGTATAATACATCCTCTACCTGCACAGCTTTCAACTTGGCTGGATCACGTTGGCTGGAACACTTTGGCTGGAACACCTGGGCTGGAACACACTTGACATGAGTAGTACATTAGCTTTAAAACATTAGTTGTAACACATAAGACCTAATAGATTAGCTGCGGTACAACAGATAGAAAAAATGAGCTCGTATACATTAGCTGGGGTACAATAGACAATGCAAAAGATGAGCTCTTAAACATTACCTGTGATACAACACATGCAAAAACTGAGCTTGTAAATATTAGCTGCGGTATAGAAAAACTGAGCACGTATACATTAGCTGGGGTACAATACACAATGCAAAAACGGAGCTCTTAAATATTAGCTGGGGTACAACAGGTTAAAAAAATGAGCTCGTATACATTAGCTGCGGTTCAATACACAATGCAAAAAATGAACTCTGATACATTAGCTGGGGTACAATACACAATGCAAAAAATGAGCTCGTATACATTAGCTGGGGTACAATACACAATGCAAAAACCGAGCTCTTAAATATTAGCGGCGGTACAACAGATTCAAAAAATGAGCTCGTATACATTAGCTGGGGTATAATACATCCTCTACCTGCACAGCTTTCAACTTGGCAGGAACACTTCGGCTGGAACACTTCGGCTGGAACACCTGGGCTGGAACACACTTGACATGAGTAGTACATTACCTTTAACACATTAGCTGTAACACATAAGACCTAATAGATTAGCTGCGGTACAACAGATAGAAAAAATGAGCTCGTATACATTAGCTGCGGTTCAATACACAATGCGAAAAATGAACTCAAACATTAGCTGTGATACAACACGTGCAAAAACTGTGCTTTTAAATATTAGCTGCGGTACAACAGATTAAAAAAATGAGCTCTCATACATTAGCTGGGGTACAATAGACAATGCAAAAAATGAGCTCAAACATTAGCTGTGATACAACACATGCAAAAGCTGAGCTTGTAAATATTAGCTGCGGTATGCAAAAAATGAGCTCGTATACATTAGCTGGGGTACAATACACAATGCAAAAACGGAGCTCTTAAATATTAGCTGCGGTACAACAGATTAAAAAAATGAGCTCTCATACATTAGCTGGGGTACAATACACAATGCAAAAAAAATGAGCTCGTATACATTAACTGGGGTATAATACATCCTCTACCTGCACAGCTTTCAACTTGGCTGGAACACGTTGGCTGGAACACGTTGGCTGGAACACACTTGACATGAGTAGTACATTAGCTTTAACACATTAGACCTAATACATTAGCTGTGGTACAACAGATACAAAAAATGAGCTTGTATACATTAGCTGGGGTACAATACACAATGCAAAAACTGAGCTCTTAAATATTAGCTGCGGTACAACAGATACAAAAACTGAGCTCGTATGCATTAGCTGGGGTTCAATACACAATGCAAAAAATGAGCTCAAACAGCTGTGATAAAACACGTGCAAAAACTGTGCTTTTAAATATTAGCTGCGGTATACAAAAAATGAGCGCATACACATTAGCTGGGGTATAATACACAATGCAAAAAATGAGCTCGTATACATTAGCTGGGGTATAATACATCCTCTACCTGCACAGCTTTCAACTTGGCTGGATCACGTTGGATGGAACACCTGGGCTGGAACACCTGGGCTGGAACACACGACATGAGTAGTACATTAGCTTTAACACATTAGCTGTAACACATAAGACCTAATAGATTAGCTGCGGTACAACAGATAGAAAAAATGAGCTCGTATACATTAGCTGGGGTACAATACACTGCAAAAAATGAGCTATAACATTAGCTGTGATACAACAGATGCAAAAACTGACCTTGTAAATATTAGCTGCGGTACACAAAAAATGAGCTCGTATACATTAGCTGGGGTACAATACACAATGCAAAAACGGAGCTCTTAAATATTAGTTGGGGTACAACAGGTTATAAAAATGAGCTCGTATACATTAGCTGGGGTACAATACACAATGCAAAAAATGAGCTCGTATACATTAGCTAGGGTTCAATACACAATGCAAAAAATGAGCTCAAAAATTAGCTGTGATACAACACGTGCAAAAACTGTGCTTTTAAATATTAGCTGCAGTATACAAAAAATGAGCTCATATACATTAGCTGGGGTACAATACACAATGCAAAAAATGAGCTCGTATACATTAGCTGGGGTATAATACATCCTCTACCTGCACAGCTTTCAACTTGGCTGGATCACGTTGGATGGAACACCTGGGCTGGAACACACTTGACATGAGTAGTACATTAGCTTTAACACATTAGTTGTAACACATAAGACCTAATAGATTAGCTGCAGTACAACAGATAGAAAAAATGAGCTCGTATACATTAGCTGGGGTACAATACACAATGCAAAAAATGAGCTCGTATACATTAGCTGGGGTACAATACACTGCAAAAAATGTGCTCAAACATTAGCTGTGATACAACACATGCAAAAACTGAGCTTGTAAATATTAGCTGCGGTACACAAAAAAATGAGCTCGTATACATTAGCTGGGGTACAATACACAATGCAAAAACCGAGCTCTTAAATATTAGCGGCGGTACAACAGATTCAAAAAATGAGCTCGTATACACTACCTGGGGTATAATACATCCTATACCTGCACAGCTTTCAACTTGGCTGGAACACTTTGGCTGGGACACCTGGGCTGGAACACCTGGGCTGGAACACACTTGACATGAGTAGCACATTAGCTTTAACACATTAGCTGTAACACATAAGACCTAATAGATTAGCTGCGGTACAACAGATACAAAAACTGAGCTCGTATACATTAGCTGGGGTTCAAAACACAATGCAAAAAATGAGCTCAAACATTAGCTGTGATACAACACGTGCAAAAACTGTGCTTTTAAATATTAGCTGCGGTACAACAGATTAAAAAAATGAGCTCTCATACATTAGCTGGGGTACAATAGACAATGCAAAAAATGAGCTCAAACATTAGCTGTGATACAACACATGCAAAAGCTGAGCTTGTAAATATTAGCTGCGGTATGCAAAAAATGAGCTCGTATACATTAGCTGGGGTACAATACACAATGCAAAAACGGAGCTCTTAAATATTAGCTGCGGTACAACAGATTAAAAAAATGAGCTCTCATACATTAGCTGGGGTACAATACACAATGCAAAAAAAATGAGCTCGTATACATTAACTGGGGTATAATACATCCTCTACCTGCACAGCTTTCAACTTGGCTGGAACACGTTGGCTGGAACACGTTGGCTGGAACACACTTGACATGAGTAGTACATTAGCTTTAACACATTAGATCTAATACATTAGCTGCGGTACAACAGATACAAAAAATGAGCTTGTATACATTAGCTGGGGTACAATACACAATGCAAAAACTGAGCTCTTAAATATTAGCTGCGGTACAACAGATACAAAAACTGAGCTCGTATGCATTAGCTGGGGTTCAATACACAATGCAAAAAATGAGCTCAAACAGCTGTGATAAAACACGTGCAAAAACTGTGCTTTTAAATATTAGCTGCGGTATACAAAAAATGAGCTCATACACATTAGCTGGGGTATAATACACAATGCAAAAAATGAGCTCGTATACATTAGCTGGGGTATAATACATCCTCTACCTGCACAGCTTTCAACTTGGCTGGATCACGTTGGATGGAACACCTGGGCTGGAACACCTGGGCTGGAACACACTTGACATGAGTAGTACATTAGCTTTAACACATTAGCTGTAACACATAAGACCTAATAGATTAGCTGCGGTACAACAGATAGAAAAAATGAGCTCGTATACATTAGCTGGGGTACAATACACTGCAAAAAATGAGCTATAACATTAGCTGTGATACAACAGATGCAAAAACTGACCTTGTAAATATTAGCTGCGGTACACAAAAAATGAGCTCGTATACATTAGCTGGGGTACAATACACAATGCAAAAACGGAGCTCTTAAATATTAGTTGGGGTACAACAGGTTATAAAAATGAGCTCGTATACATTAGCTGGGGTACAATACACAATGCAAAAAATGAGCTCGTATACATTAGCTAGGGTTCAATACACAATGCAAAAAATGAGCTCAAAAATTAGCTGTGATACAACACGTGCAAAAACTGTGCTTTTAAATATTAGCTGCGGTATACAAAAAATGAGCTCATATACATTAGCTGGGGTACAATACACAATGCAAAAAATGAGCTCGTATACATTAGCTGGGGTATAATACATCCTCTACCTGCACAGCTTTCAACTTGGCTGGATCACGTTGGATGGAACACCTGGGCTGGAACACACTTGACATGAGTAGTACATTAGCTTTAACACATTAGTTGTAACACATAAGACCTAATAGATTAGCTGCAGTACAACAGATAGAAAAAATGAGCTCGTATACATTAGCTGGGGTACAATACACAATGCAAAAAATGAGCTCGTATACATTAGCTGGGGTACAATACACTGCAAAAAATGTGCTCAAACATTAGCTGTGATACAACACATGCAAAAACTGAGCTTGTAAATATTAGCTGCGGTACACAAAAAAATGAGCTCGTATACATTAGCTGGGGTACAATACACAATGCAAAAACCGAGCTCTTAAATATTAGCGGCGGTACAACAGATTCAAAAAATGAGCTCGTATACACTACCTGGGGTATAATACATCCTATACCTGCACAGCTTTCAACTTGGCTGGAACACTTTGGCTGGGACACCTGGGCTGGAACACCTGGGCTGGAACACACTTGACATGAGTAGCACATTAGCTTTAACACATTAGCTGTAACACATAAGACCTAATAGATTAGCTGCGGTACAACAGATACAAAAACTGAGCTCGTATACATTAGCTGGGGTTCAAAACACAATGCAAAAAATGAGCTCAAACATTAGCTGTGATAAAACACGTGCAAAAACTGTGCTTTTAAATATTAGCTGCGGTATACAAAAAATGAGCTCATACACATTAGCTGGGGTACAATACACAATGCAAAAAATGAGCTCGTATACATTAGCTGGGGTATAATACATCCTCTACCTGCACAGCTTTCAACTTGGCTGGATCACGTTGGATGGAACACCTGGGCTGGAACACCTGGGCTGGAACACACTTGACATGAGTAGTACATTAGCTTTAACACATTAGTTGTAACACATAAGACCTAATAGATTAGCTGCGGTACAACAAATAGAAAAAATGAGCTCGTATACATTAGCTGGGGTACAATACACTGCAAAAAATGAGCTCAAACATTAGCTGTGATACAACACATGCAAAAACTGAGCTTGTAAATATTAACTGCGGTACACAAAAAATGAGCTCGTATACATTAGCTGGGGTACAATACACAATGCAAAAACGGAGCTCTTAAATATTAGCTAAGGTACAACAGATTCAAAAAATGAGTTCTCATACATTAGCTGGGGTACAATACACAATGCAAAAAATGAGCTCGTACACATTAGCTGGGGTACAATATACAATGCAAAAATGAGCTTGTATACATTAGCTGGGGTACAATACACAATGCAAAAAAGGAGCTCTTAACTATTAGCTGCGGTACAACAGATTCAAAAAATGAGCTCGTATACATTAGCTGCGGTACAATACACAATGCAAAAAATGAGCTCGTACACATTAGCTGGGGTACAATACACAATGCAAAAACCGAGCTCTTAAATATTAGCGGCGGTAGAACAGATTCAAAAAATGAGCTCGTATACATTAGCTGGGGTACAATACACAATGCAAAAACTGAGCTCTTAAATATTAGCGGCGGTAGAACAGATTCAAAAAATGAGCTCGTATACATTAGCTGGGGTATAATACATCCTCTACCTGCACAGCTTTCAACTTGGCTGGAACACGTTGGCTGGAACACTTTGGCTGGGACACCTGGGCTGGAACACCTGGGCTGGAACACCTGGGCTGGAACACACTTGACATGAGTAGCACATTAGCTTTAACACATTAGCTGTAACACATAAGACCTAATACATTACCTGCGGTACAACAGATACAAAAACTGAGCTCGTATACATTAGCTGGGGTACAATACACAATGCAAAAAATGAGCTCGTATACATTAGCTGGGGTTCAATATACAATGCAAAAAATGAGCTCAAACATTAGCTGCGGTACAACAGATTCAAAATGTGAGCTCTTATACATTAGCTGGGGTACAATACACAATGCAAAAACGGAGCTCTTAAATATTAGCTGCGTACAACAGGTTAAAAAAATGAGCTCGTATACATTAGCTGCGGTTCAATACACAATGCAAAAAATGAACTCTGATACATTAGCTGGGGTACAATACACAATGCAAAAAATGAGCTCGTATACATTAGATGGGGTACAATACACAATGCAAAAACCGAGCTCTTAAATATTAGCGGCGGTACAACAGATTCAAAAAATGAGCTCGTATACATTAGCTGGGGTATAATACATCCTCTACCTGCACAGCTTTCAACTTGGCTGGAACACTTTGGCTGGAACACACTTGACATGAGTAGCACATTAGCTTTAACACATTAGCTGTAACACATAAGACCTAATACATTAGCTGCGGTACAACAGATACAAAAACTGAGCTCGTATACATTAGCTGGGGTACAATACACAATGCAAAAAATGAGCTCGTATACATTAGCTGGGGTTCAATACACAATGCAAAAAATGAGTTCAAACATTAGCTGTGATACAACACGTGCAAAAACTGTGCTTTTAAATATTAGCTGCGGTATACAAAAAATGAGCTCATACACAGCTGGGGTACAATACACAATGCAAAAAATGAGCTCGTATACATTAGCTGGGGTATAATACATCCTCTACCTGCACAGCTTTCAACTTGGCTGGATCACGTTGGCTGGAACACTTTGGCTGGAACACACTTGACATGAGTAGTACATTAGCTTTAACACATTAGTTGTAACACATAAGACCTAATAGATTAGCTGCGGTACAACAGATAGAAAAAATGAGCTCGTATACATTAGCTGGGGTACAATACACAATGCAAAAAATGAGCTCGTATACATTAGCTGGGGTACAATACACAATGCAAAAACGGAGCTCTTAAATATTAGCTGCGGTACAACAGATTCAAAAAATGAGCTCTTATACATTAGCTGCGGTTTAATACAATGCAAAAAAATGAACTCTTATACATTAGCTGGGGTACAATACACAATGCAAAAAATGAGCTGGTATACATTAGCTGGGGTACAAAACACAATGCAAAAACGGAGCTCTTAAATATTAGCTGCGGTACAACAGATTCAAAAAATGAGCTCGTATACATTAGCTGCGGTACAAGACACAATGCAAAAGATGAGCTCTTAAACATTACCTGTGATACAACACATGCAAAAACTGAGCTTGTAAATATTAGCTGCGGTATACAAAAAATGAGCTCATATACATTAGCTGGGGTACAATACACAATGCAAAAAATGAGCTCTTAAATATTAGCTGCGGTACAACAGATTCAAAAAATGAGCTCTCATACATTAGCTGGGGTACAATACACAATGCAAAAACTGAGCTCTTACACATTAGCTGCGGTAATATAGACAATGCAAAAAATGAGCACGTATACATTAGCTGGGGTACAATACACAATGCAAAAAATGAACTCTGATACATTAGCTGGGGTACAATACACAATGCAAAAAATGAGCTCGTATACATTAGCTGGGGTACAATACACAATGCAAAAACGGAGCTCTTAAATATTAGCTGCGGTAGTACAGATTCAAAAAATGAGCTCGTATATATTAGCTGCGGTACAACACACAATGCAAAAGATGAGCTCAAACATTACCTGTGATACAACACATGCAAAAACTGAGCTTGTAAATATTAGCTGTGGTATAGAAAAATTGAGCACGTATACATTAGCTGGGGTACAATACACAATGCAAAAACGGAGCTCTTAAATATTAGTTGGGGTACAACAGGTTAAAAAAATGAGCTCGTATACATTAGCTGGGGTACAATACACAATGCAAAAAATGAGCTCGTATACATTAGCTGGGGTTCAATACACAATGCAAAAAATGAGCTCAAACATTAGCTGTGATACAACACGTGCAAAAACTGTGCTTTTAAATATTAGCTGCGGTATACAAAAAATGAGCTCATATACATTAGCTGGGGTACAATACACAATGCAAAAAATGAGCTCGTATACATTAGCTGGGGTATAATACATCCTCTACCTGCACAGCTTTCAACTTGGCTGGATCACGTTGGATGGAACACCTGGGCTGGAACACACTTGACATGAGTAGTACATTAGCTTTAACACATTAGTTGTAACACATAAGACCTAATAGATTAGCTGCGGTACAACAGATAGAAAAAATGAGCTCGTATACATTAGCTGGGGTACAATACACAATGCAAAAAATGAGCTCGTATACATTAGCTGGGGTACACTACACTGCAAAAAATGTGCTCAAACATTAGCTGTGATACAACACATGCAAAAACTGAGCTTGTAAATATTAGCTGCGGTACACAAAAAAATGAGCTTGTATACATTAGCTGGGGTACAATACACAATGCAAAAACCGAGCTCTTAAATATTAGCGGCGGTACAACAGATTCAAAAAATGAGCTCGTATACATTAGCTGGGGTTCAATACACAATGCAAAAATGAGCTCAAACATTAGCTGTGATAAAACACGTGCAAAAACTGTGCTTTTAAGTATTAGCTGCGGTATACAAAAAATGAGCTCATACACATTAGCTGGGGTATAATACACAATGCAAAAAATGAGCTCGTATACATTAGCTGGGGTATAATACATCCTCTACCTGCACAGCTTTCAACTTGGCTGGATCACGTTGGATGGAACACCTGGGCTGGAACACACTTGACATGAGTAGTACATTAGCTTTAACACATTAGTTGTAACACATAAGACCTAATGGATTAGCTGCGGTACAACAGATAGAAAAAATGAGCTCGTATACATTAGCTGGGGTACAATACACTGCAAAAAATGAGCTCAAACATTAGCTGTGATACAACACATGCAAAAACTGAGCTTGTTAATATTAGCTGCGGTACACAAAAAATGAGCTCGTATACATTAGCTGGGGTACAATACACAATGCAAAAACGGAGCTCTTAAATATTAGCTAATGTAGCAAGGGTTTGCCTGATTACAATGTGGTTGAATTAGGTGAGAATATATACTGGGCTATTGTCAGAAGATTTAGATTCGGCCACTGGAGGGCAGTGCAGTAAATGAGACCAGGAGGTAATGATTTGATTTTAAATGTGGAAATATATTGTAAGAATGTGAAAACAATAAAGCAAAACGTATTTACAAACTGCAGTAACTTCTGTGCACAGATTAATCAATCAATCAAAAGAACAACAACCAGTCAACAGTACAATTGCTTCTGTTTCTCTTGAAGTTCAATAAATCAACTAGGAAAGGAAACAAAATGGATCCCACGGTGGTTCAACCAAGCATTTGGATGGCTCCAAACGCACACTGAGCACAATTGTTCATTTGGGGCTTTTATTGTTTGAGGAGAGTAGTTTCCACACGCAAATTGTCCAGAGGGGAGTAGGTGGATGTGGAAGGTCAGTAGTGAGAAGGTGGGAGAGTGAGCAGGCTGCTAAGCCTCCTACCAGACCATGGGATGTTGACAAAGGGCTGGGATTTCTTCAGCCTCCTGGCTTGGATCGAAGCTCGCCATCGAACAAATACAGGAACCCGTGAGGGATCAGGGGCACCTGGCCTAGATGAATCAAAATACC
>PYAM01000273.1:0-29058 GCA_003047355.2 Amphiprion percula | reverse complement strand
AAAGAGCGGCTGTCGTTCAGAGATCTCTACAGCCAATGGACTCATATGCTTGAATATGGACAATG
This sequence comes from Amphiprion percula, assembly GCA_003047355.2. Classification (NCBI taxonomy): domain Eukaryota; kingdom Metazoa; phylum Chordata; class Actinopteri; family Pomacentridae; genus Amphiprion; species Amphiprion percula. Next base: position 28,993 of record PYAM01000273.1, on the reverse strand, counting down.
CAATGGGGGAAGAATCCGGAGTGAGGACATTACAGTGATGGCATACTACGACTGGAACTGTGATGGACGACAGTTTGATATATTCATGTTTTCATGTATGCCTATTGTATGGATTCTTGTTCCATATGTACTCTGTTTTAATATTGGATGCTTATTCTTGTTTACATTTTTATATTATGAGTTAGTGATACTATTAATATGTTAGTTTTTGAGTTTTATGCCTATATGACTGATATGAGGTGTTTATGACAGGGGGTTCATTACTTGGATGTTTTCTCTTAGGAGGTGAGTACGTTGGGATCTCAGGTGTTTTCTTTTTTTCGACTGTTTAGGGCAGTAATGCTAGGCAGGGTCAGGTCCATTGAAGGGTTCGATGGGTCGACCAGCCTGACATTGGATGTTTTTGATTTTATTTCTGGGATTCCATGTGTATTCGCTTCTACTTGTTTACATACTTGTTTGAACCTTTTGTCTAATTGGCTTGGAGTACTATATGTGGTCGCCTAGGGCAGAGGGACCGTGAGAGAATTTTCCTGTCTTGTTTGTTCGATGGCTGATTTGGAAAGATAGCTGCCGGGCAGGTTTTTCGCTCTCACACTCCGTTAAATTGTTATACTGTTGAGTTTATGCTGTGATTAGCACGGCTACATAGGAATTGTCATGTATACTATGTAATCGATACTATGGTGAGGTTTTCGACGCTTTGTCAGCGCCGAAGGGGGGAAATATGAAGTATCTGATCTGGTGTGGGTTCTGGTGGTTGTTGACCATAGAGTGAACTTTTAACTACCAGGTGGTTCTGGTGGTTGTTGACCATAGAGTGAACTTTCAACAGATGGTAGTAAGTACTGAGGATGTGTTTCAGGCTCCAGAAATCCTATGCTGTGTTGACTTTGGGGTCCACTGTTAACCTATAGCTGATTTGTGACCCTTAGGAATGCACAGAAGGGGAGTCTTGTCTGAGGAGTTGTCACTCTTTAGTGGGGTTGTAAACCAGATGCTGTAATTCTATACGTTGCTAGAAAGTATAAAAACTGACCGTTGGTCTTTGTTCGAGGAGGATCATTGGGTGACATCCTTCCAGACAGCTCCTGTCTGTACGATACTGTTCTTTCTTTTAATAAAGTTCTTATTAAGAAAGTCAGTGTCAACGGGCGTTTCTTCTCCACCTGCACATCACGGACATCAGAGAAACAACGACACGGCCTCTGATCGGTCAGACCAACACGTCACTTCTCTCTCCGTCGGGACTGTTCGCTTACAGCCACTGCTTGTAATTTGGCAGAAGAAGAATGGAGGTGTGGTCTGGCCTGCCGAATGGTGGTTGAGTCTTTGCTGCATAGCCGCCTCTGAAGCTAGAATAACAGCGGTCCAAATTTCAATCTCCTCTAGTGGGGAAGGTGATGTGCTGGTGAAGTTCCGGCATCACCTTCCTCAGGTTGGCACTGTTAAAATCCCCAGCCACGATGAGGGCAGCTTCCCGGTGGTTAGCCTGGTAGCTGGAGATAGCCTCATCTAGCTTGGCAAATGCAGCGCCCATGCCTGCCTGCTGGTGAATGTAGACAGCACTGAGAATGACGGAGGTGAATTCCCGGAGGAGGTAGAAAGGCCGGCATTTGATGGTTAAAAGTTCCAGGTTGGGTGAGCAGGACTTTGAGAGATAAACAACATCTCTGCACCAGTTGTTGTTGGTCATGAGACAGACCCCCCTCCACCTTAGACTTTCCTGACTCAACCGTTCTGTCCATACGGTGAACTGTGAAGAACTCCGCTGGTTGAACGGCATGGTCCGGGATTGTGAGGGTCAGCCATGTCTCCATGAGGCAGATGATGTTGCAGTCTCTTGTGTCCCTCTGGTACCGTATCGTGGCTCTGAGCCCGTCCAGCTTGTTGTCCAGGGACTGGACGTTGGCGAGCAGAATACTAGGTAGTAGTGGTCGGTGTGCTCGCAGCCTCTGCCTGTTCCTAATGCCGGCTCCATTTCCCCAGGGCTTGTTATGCTGCCGGCATCCCTTGTTGTTGTTGAAGGGGCCCTGCAGGATCTCGCTGGGCCAGGATGCATCGGCAGTCAAAGTCCCAGAATATGGTGATAAACCAATATTCACCAGTGTGTCTCTGTCGTATTTGATACGACCAGGACACAACATAGCGAATGCTGTGTAAAAAGTTAAATAAAAGTAGGGATGTCCGATTATATCGGCCCACAATATTATCAGCCCGATATTGGCATGAAAATGTAATATCGGTCAATATTGTTATCGTTTTTTTTTTGCCTATCATGAAAACCGATAAAATAATGCTTGGATTTGCTGGCATTTACCGGCGGGCAAACGATCACATCATCAAACTGTGTCCTTTAGTGTGTAAAGAAGTGCAGTGCCAGCATTTGGCTCGAAAAAAAGGATAGGACTACATTACCAATCAAGTTTGTCTACCCATGGAATAAGGGGAATGCAGCTTTTGCTCTCAACCAAAGAAATATCACTAGCCAATGGGAAGTAGAGTGGAGGCGGGTCTTAGAAAGAAGTTGAGATCCAGCTGCAGGTGAGTCCATACCGACAGAGAGCGCAGTATTCTGCCAAGGCTTCTCAGTCATTGTATTATTTCTGACTGATAAGTCCACAGTGGTGGATTTGTAGCAGGATCACAATCCTGTGATCGTCAGCAGGTAGTTGACGTAGTGTTCACTTGCAGTCATAGTTACAGTGACAGCGTGGTGTTATATCTCAATGACACAGAAATCTTTAACAAATCTGTGGATCCAGACTATAAGCCGCATCACTGCCAAAATCTAATCACTTGGTCCTTATGTCATTTCTGACCTTCCCTGAAGATTTAGTCCAAATCTGATAGCACGTTTTTTTGTTTGTTTGTTTGTTTTTTGAGTAATGTTGTGCACAGACAAATAGACTGAAGGACAAATGTACACTGATCGTCACATAACTCTGCGGCGTTCCTTGGCAGACTAAAAATAAATGGCGCTTCGCGTGGTTGGAAGAGATAAACAGAGACAGCAAGCCCTTTGGTTGCTGGTGCAAAAAAAAAAAAAAAATGAAGGAACTGGGTGCTTCTGTACCACATCAGGAGTCAGATCCATAGAGCTGCTGTCTGTGCTCTCAAACTCACAACTCGTTTACCGGAAGCAACATCCACCGCTGAGGTACCGACATCAGACTGACTGGGTTTGTGATTCAAAAATACGCGTGTGCTCGTTCATTGCAGAACACGACTTGTTGTTCACCAGAACTCAGCCATTCATTAATCTGTTTAAAAATCTGGCTGAAGATAAAAATGCTTTGTCAAAACTGTCCGTGTCAAATCAGCATGCTGATTCCATAAATACACAACATAGCACCAGTATTTAAGAAAAGTCTTATTGAAACCTCAAAAATGTGTGTTTTTTGAATATGATGGACAAAATTCTTAATGTGCTTGTTCGTTTTTTTGGTGATGATGCGGTCAGAGTAACTCAACATCTGGCAAACAGAAAAGTCAACATTGCCTCAACACTTATGGAAGAAGTAAAAGATGTCAGAAACAAAAGAAGAAATAGATAGGAAAAAATGAAGATTCAGCTACCAGTTCTTGTAGCACTGTAAATGTTTTTTTTTAAATTGAACTGTAGTTTTCTGTAGTAAACTGTATTTGTTTAGTTTCTATTTTCTTATTTATTTCTGATTATTTAAGTTACCAGTTCTTAGAACACTTTAATTTTTTTTGTTGTTATTATTTGAACTGAACTATAGTTTGCTGTTACAAACTAGATTTTTATTTATTTATTTATTTATTTGCACTGTAGCTGTTTTATTTTTTTTCCAAGCCCACATATATCGGTATCGGTTGATATCGGAATCAGAAATTGAGCGTTGGACAATATTGGCATATCGGTTTTCGGCAAAAAAGCCAATATTGGACATCTCTAATAAAAGTTAAATAACAATAAAAAAAAAAAGTTGTAGCAGTGCTGGAGCATGTATGACGGTGGCCACACTCACCGGCGCCATCTTGGATGCATCTTTTTGCGTCTGTTTAAGTAAATTGTTGCATCCTTTTAACTCCAGGTGTTCCAAAAACAACAGGATAAAATCATAAATAATATCCACATCAAAAACCTTGTATTTTAATAAATTTTTTAATAATTTTTTTTTACAGAAATATGCCCTTACTTGAAAGAAAGAAATTGTATATTAGGGATTTTGAAAAGGTAAAAAAAAAAATTTAGACTGCTGTTTTGCGATGGTTTTGTGAAATTTCAGATAATTTCTAGTAAAATCAGAGTATTAATTTGCAAATTGATTGCAAAAAAACAACAAAAAAGGATAAAAACGTACATAGAAATCTATAATTTTACAAATAGTAATTTTTTCTGTGTGACAAAATACACAGCTTTTAACAGCATTTTAACAACTAAAAATAACATTCTTTTACAGACATTGGTCATTATTTTCACAATTTTTCCAGTCTTTGAACTTTACAGTATTACATTTTTTGGATTCTTTTTGTTTTACAGTTCAGGACTCCTTCAGATGTCTGTTGAGTCATGAGACAATTTACAAATATTAAGCAGCTAGTTTTAATGTTGTGGCTGGTCGGCGTTCGCTCCATTAGTGTCGCTGCCAGCTGTTGTTCTGATGCTTTTAATGGAAATCCAGCTGGACATCTGCGCCCTCTAGTGGTCGCCCTGACATCAACGTTGTCTTTTGCAATGTAATGAAGTTTTATTTAAGATCTCTGATATGAACTCAGATGTGTTTGATTGAGGGAGAAACAGGCAAACAGTGGGAACCTTACACCTGGGAACCATTAACCTGACAGCTGTGTTTCCGGTGGACGAAGCTGGGATGGAAGGGGAGGGGAAGTGAAGGATTTAAGGGTTCGCGAAGCAGTCATGTGTCCCCAATAAATGTGTTCCCTTTCAGCCAGATGTGCAGGTTTGCACTGATGGTTTTAACAGCTGTGAGTGAAATATGCAGGGCTAATGTGACACAGAGAGCTGCTGTGTGTTTAAGCAGCTCTGTCTTAATACAGCTGTGAATTTTTGTGTCACAAAAACACAACTTTGTGTTCATTTTCTGGCTGTTTTGTTGTCTAATATATATTTTTAAAAAGTTGTAAAGCATTATTTAAAGCACTTTTAATCTCCTTTGAAATAGAACTTCCCTGTTAAATATTTCAAAAACATCATCGACCCATTGTCTATACACCGCTCAATTGTCATTAGGGTCATGGGGGCTGGAGTCTATCCCAGCAGTCTTAGTGCAAAGGCAGGGGACACCCTGGACAGGTCACCAGTCTATGGCTACATATAGAGACAAGCAATCACACTCACACCTACGGACATTTTAGAATTACCAATTAACCTTAGCATGTTTTTGCACTGCGGGAGGAAGACGGAGAACCTGGAGAAAACCCACACAAACTCCATGCAGAAAGCATCCCAGCCAAGGCCTGGACGCAAATCGGGAATCTTCTAGCTGCAAGGTGAAAGTTGCTAACCACCAAGCCAATGTGCAGCCCTCAAACATATATGTAGAGAAATTTATGTAGTTTTGAAGCTTTTCATCAACTTTAATTTTGACTTAAAATTAATTCGCAACAATTTGAATGATCCGCCAATAACTCCTGTGCTTTACTAGGAAAAAAATTCTAGAGATTTTTTGGTTTCCAGTTGGATTTCTCTTTTTCTATAGACAATAGCTGTGATATTTAAAAATATCAATATGTTAATAATTGAAATATTGAGCTACCAGTGAGGTCGTGCCCAAGTTTTTAAAATAATAATCATATCTGTGATCCCTTTAGGATTATACTTCTCTGACTTTTGTATGAACCTCTGCCGTCAACATGACCTGAATATGTTTCTGGTCCCTGTCTTGGGATTATTTTTTATTGAAAACCTTCCCAACTAAAGCACCACGTTAAAGAACTGGAGTCAGCAGGAGGAGGTCAGAGTAGATGATGGCGACATAAAGTTCAACAAAGACACCAACATCACTTTGGTTTCAGTTCAGGAAAGATGGTGGTTTTAATTAAATGCAAATAAACATGTTGTCTTGTCCCTGTGAACTTTTAATCTTCTGAACCCTGAAAAGTTTATGGTTGTTTTTTACTTACTCCACATTTTTTTTTACTCACTGTGGACTAATTTTTCACTTCAACCGTACTTCTCTGGAAAACACCACATCCCATAGCATAAAAAAAATGAAGTTTTTATCCTACAAAAATGTATAACACTGGAATCAACAAGGGGCTGCACAGTGGCGTAGTGGTTAGCACTTTCGCCTTGCAGCGAGAAGATCCCTGGTTCGCGTCCCGGCTTTCCCGGGATCTTTCTGCATGGAGTTTGCATGTTCTCCCTGTGCATGCGTGGGTTCTCTCCGGGTACTCCGGCTTCCTCCCACAGTCCAAAAATATGCTGAGGTTAATTGATTACTCTAAATTGCCCGTAGGTGTGAATGTGAGAGTGATTGTTTGTCTATATATGTAGCCCTGCGACAGACTGGCGACCTGTCCAGGGTGTCCCCTGCCTTCGCCCGAGTCAGCTGGGATAGGCTCCAGCCCCCCATGACCCTAGTGAGGAATAAGCGGTGTATAGATAATGGATGGATGGATGGATGGAATCAACAAGTACAACATTTGTGTACCACAGACAGAAATATATAAGAACATAAAACAGCGGCTCTAAATACTACAGATATGTGACTATTTACCTTTTGTTATTAGTTTCCATACTAGTTTCCTGTCTGCTCTGTGTAGACACTGCCTGCAATTCAGCCCAAAAGTTTTTGCTTGTCACAGCTGAGTCACTAATCAATTAGAGAACTGGGTGCGCACTGTCTATTTTCTCATATCTCTAAAAGAGACATGTAGAATAAAGTGATTTTAATGAGATATCATGATTTTAGGTAAGATCTGATTTAGATTTGCAACCAAACTGCACCTTGCAGATGAGTAGTTCAATTACTGACTCTCTTTGTAAACCTGCTGGTAGGTTTTAGGGTTCAGGAGGTTTAATAATGTTTGAGTTTTCACATGTGGCGGTTGTAGTGCAAGATCAGATATTATGGCAGAAACGTTATGCTTTCTTGACACACCAAATGGTAATCAGCTCTTCCTTCTATTTTAATTGAAATCACTTTTCTTCAGAATGTATTTGTTGGTTGATCGTGAATGTAAACTCTAGGAAACAGTGATGGTCACCTTTTATTTTCTTGCTCTGGTCAGTCCTGGCCGCTCTGTTTTCACACCTTCACAGGCCGTTTGAATGGGAGAAGCAGAAGAATTTATCACGTCATAAATCCATGTTTTGAGATTGTGCAGAGCCAGCTGGCCGACAGTCGACATGCCTGAAAACAGGAAGCAGCTTCAGATGGAGAGTTGAGGCTTTGATTCGATTCCACTGTGCCCATCGGCCAAAACACATACAACAGTTAATGCTCAAAAACAAGCAGACAGCTCAGCATCTGGTCTCAAACAAATTCACAAGTCTTCTAGCTCAGCCGTGTCTAACCTGCGGGTCCGGACACCTCCAAAGAGTCACATGAGAAATCAGAAAGAGGACTGAATTTGGAGCAAAAAACACAAAATACATGTGCACCAAAAAAAAAAAAACAATCAAACATGCTTTACAGCCTGTTTCACGACAAACAAATTGAGGAAGATCAATGATGCAGCCAAAAACTCTGCAAAAGAAACTTTATTTTGTGAAATATTGGATAGTTTTGTAACATCTAAAAATGATCACTTTATACAGCTGACAGCTAAGACGTGAACATCACTGCATTTAGTAACTGCTCTGGAGTCAGCAGGAGGAGGTCAGGGTGGATGGTGGGTGAACAAAGCCCAACAAAAGCACACAAAGCACTTTAGATTAGGTTCAGAATAACGGATACCTTTTTTTCTGGACCATCTGGAGTAATTTAAGACAGTTTTTGTGTTAGAATCTGACAAAGTTTGAGTTGTTTTGGACAAAATTTTTAGTAAAGTTGCCAATTTAAAAATAATTTGACTAATTTTGACTTGTTTGTGTCACATGAACCAATTTGTGATTCATCCTAGAAAATGAATGAGTCATTTTGGACAGGTTTGAGTCATTTTGAACAAATATTCAGTCATTCTTGACAGTTTCATGTGATTTCGGACAGGTTTTGAGTAGTTTGGATGGAGGGTGAGTAGTTTTGGACAATTTGTGACTATGTTGGACAAGTCTTTGTCATTTGGGACAAGTTTTGCATTTTGAACAACAATTGAGACATTGAACAGGTTTTATACCACTTTGGAGAGGTTTTGAGTAGTTTTGGATGTGTTTTAATAATTTGGACAAGTTTTTGCCACTTTGGACAGGTTTTTTTGCATTATTTTGGATAATCTTTTAGTCATTTTGAATAATTATTCTATACTGTTTTAAGTAATTTGAACAGCTTTTGAAGAGTTTGAGACAGACTATGGACAATTCTGACTATTCTGAACAAGTTTTTGTCACTTTGGACAGTTTTGCATCATTTTGGACAATTTTCAGTCATTTTGAACATTTTGAGTCATTTGAAAACAACTATTGACTCGTTTTTGTCATTTCTGACAAATTTGCAATTCATTTTCGACAGATGCTGTTGGAAAAAAACTGTTTCAGGTGGTTTTCCACCCATGTTAAATATTATTTATGTAAATATCAGGTTTTTCAGAAAGCTGCTTGGAGCTCAATGTGCGCTCTTGATCGACTACTTGTTTCCATAAATCTTCACAACAAAATTGAAGAATGAAAGTCAGCACGACCTACGGAGACACAATAGAGGCATTAATGGGAAATACAGCAGGTTGGAATAAAGCAGAATGATCCTTTTACACACTACAAAGCTGTTTTGAGCCAAATATTTTGCCTCCACATCGGTTTCCTTCACACAGGATGTTTAAAGCTGTCCAGCTAGTGAGACAGATTTTGCTAATCATCATGGTGCCCAACAGGTGAAGTAAATATTAACTAAAAGGCTGCTTCCTTTTCAGGGTTTACACTCAACTCAAAGTTTCAGCTCCAGTCACATTGATGTCCTTGTGTCACCTCTGAATGATTCTACAGGTATCAGAGCACACAGAGACTCACTGTCCACCGAGTTTGAAGGTTTGGACGCAAAATGTTTTTCATGCCTGTGCTTCTTTCCAGCGTGACGCAGGTTTTCCTGTTGTGTACATGTTTAAAAGTACCATCAACAAGAAGATACTGGTCACAGCTACAGTGCAGATAAGGATGAATATTTCAGTTTTTATGTCTGGATTGAAACAAGTGGCTGCACTGTACTTTAATTCTCTCATTAAAGCAGGAAATTCCTTCCTCTTGGCTGGATATGTGTGTTTATATGAAAAATATTCTTACTTTGGACATAAAAGAAGTCCTGTCAGCTGATCGAGGGACTGCAGCCTGTAACCCTGAGCTGTGGAGGGAAAATTCTATTTACATAAGCTGTTCTTAAATGAAATGTAAACTTATTTATATGACATGTAAAGAGAAAAGGTGTCAGGTAATATATAGTGTTGTAACGGATAAAAATCTCTCTGGAGTCCGGAGTGTTGGATAATGTTTCTGCTCCATGAAGAAACCAAACCACATGAATCTGACTGAGAAAAGAAACCAGAGGAGGATGGAAACTAATGGAGCTTTCTGTGTCAGTTATATTTTCTTAATCTGTGACTGCAGCTTGTTTTGGATGTGGCTGTGATGTGTTAGTCTGAAGAGAGAAGATCATAAAACATCCCATTAAACACCTGCTGAACATTAGTGTGAAGGTGGTGGATAAAACGTCACACAAAACATTGTTCTGGTCTGTAATAAATTTGGACATAAGCAGAACAAACTACAATCAAAAGTTAAGAAATCAGGGAACAAAGACAGCTCAGAAGTTGCCGGAAAATATTCATGGTTTTGAGATTTTTCAGTATCGCTCTCTCTGGATCCAAGATCTACTGCAAACAGGAGCTGCCAATGGAGAATTCAGCTTCTTATATGGGCACCAGTCTGACTAAATATGAACAGATTGAGCCAACAGACACATTTCATTTTTCTCCATTGTCCTGCAAAAATTTAATTTCTCACTGGGCCGATAAAATGGAAGAAAAATCTTAAACTTATGTAAACCCACTGACAAAGCTGCCATCTGTTGTGAAAAGCCATTACGCTTTGAAAAATCTCCAAAATTATATCAATTATTAGGCAAAAAAGTCTAAACAGGCAGAATCATCTCATCATATTATCAGCTTTCCAACAGTGCAGACCTGCCATTTCTTCTAAGCTTAAAATCATATTTTACAAAAATCATTTTATTTTCTATGCTCTCCACCATTAAAAACTCACCAAAACTTCACAATTTTCGCAAATTCTAAAAAAACCCAAAAATAGATAAAATTCTGTGCTTCTCTAACATAACTATGAAGCCATCAGTGGCTCAGCTGTGACCAAGACTCATGCAGCAAAAAATTCTGCTTTTGAATCATTTTAAACAATATATGAGTAATTTTGGTCAGTTTTGTGTAATTTGGGGCAACTTCTTAGTCAAATTTCAGCTGAATTGCAGGAAGTTTTTACAAAGAGCGGAGAGAAGACTAGTATAGAAACAAATTAAAAATGTAAATAGTAAAATATCTATCATAAGTAAAATCACCATTTTTGCTCAATATTGGTAACACCTGGTAGGTTGGTACTTAAATAAATGTTATGCTGATTCAAGGTTTTCTTAAATTTCGTTAAAAAAAGAGAAAGAAAAGGGTAAAAAGAAATTCAACTATATTTTTCTTTTATGATTTATGGCTTTATAACTGTCATACTGCACAAAAGACATTTGTGAGTTCTCTCTACTTCTAGTCATGGTTCTGCCATTTCCATAGAGGAGCAGGACTTTATATTGTGAAAAATGAACAAACAGTGAATAAAAATGTCACAGGAGCAGGTCATGCAGTGTGGTGTCATGAAATGACCTATTAATAACATGCCAAGGGACTTCACATGTTCTAACTGTGCATTTTTTTTTTTTTTTTTTGCTTATAACGTGTCATTGCTCTCCATGTAGTTGAAATTACCAATCTGAGCCCCCGATCTTCACCCTCACCTCCACCATTTGGCTTGTTACTTACATGCTGTAAAAAAATGACGTGCATTTTGACTTGACCAAGAATACAGTCCAGACTGCTGGGTGTTCAGTTTGGGAACCTCAGACTTGTGTCTCTGCTTTTATGCAGATTATGTGGTTCTGTTGGCTTCATCAGGTTGTGACCTTCCCATTGAAATGAAAGTCAGCACCTCCAAGTCTGAGGCCACTGTGTTGTGGCATTTTAAGACTGAACTAACGATAAAATTAGACAAATAGGATGTGTGAATCAAATGTAAGACCTAACAATGATAAGATGGGAGACCTAACATGTCAACTAAAGCTATGAGTACACAAAATAATCCTGTTGAAAGCGGCAACCCAATGGAAGCCAATGAAGCCCGTATAAGGCATAAGACAGGAAGTGCATGCTGTCTCTTCATCTGCACTCGTGAGTTGAAACCAAGGTCATGCTGAATTAAGCAGAAATTATGCCAACCTAGCAGAAATATAAAAGAGGACGTGGTCTAACTTTTGATACGATTACATCATACACATCCTGATTGGGTCTTAAGACGATGGGTTGTGGCTTTCCAGAACGACACAGGAGTGTTTAGAAGGAATTTGCATAGGTATAAAAGACAATGTAATGCTTTGTGTAGTCAGTTAAAATCTCGCGATTTTCCTCATGATTGTTCTTACAGCCTCTGTATTGAATAAACATTATTCGCATCAGACTCTGAAGACTGCTTGAAGACTCTTTCTTGAGAACTTTTTTGAAGAGTCCAACTTTTGATATACAATTGATTTTTTTGGCTATATGTTTGACAAAGCTGCCTGATCATCACTGGCCCTTAGCAGGCAGACTGAGTTACAACAACTGTCCTCTGCTGGAAACTGGTAACAGGTGGTTTGAGTGGACGACTTCCTTTCGAGGTTTTCTGTGCAGCTGCAGGAGACACCAGGGTAGACCCGCAACTCTCTGGAGGAATTATATATCTCATCTGGCCTAGGAACACCGCGGGATCCCCCTGGAGTAGCTTTAAAATATCAGTGAGGAGAGGAACATCTGGAATGATCTGTTGCCACTGTGACCTGAAAAAAATGGAAATAAAATGCTAATGTCTCATTTTTTGATGCAAATAAAGTATTTTCCTGTAAATTCAATGGTGCGTACATCTTCTTTAGTTTAAACTGTGACTCTGTGAAATCAGGAGGAAATAAATCTGAAACTGCTGCTGCAGAAAAGAGTTTAATTTATACCAGGGTGGAAATAAGACTTCAGTTCCACACTGACTGGCATTTATCAGACAGAATCAGCCGTCCACACACGTATAAATCACCTTCATATATATTATGCTGGTGTTTGACAAATAGAAAAGACATATTTTCCCTGCATGATGTCGAAGATCTGATTCTCCCAGTGATGAAAATGTCTTTGGATCACTGCTGGACCTGCATTACGTCACTCCTCTGCCCGTGCCTTCCAGCACAGCGTTTCCTTCCAATATTTAGCTACCAGATCCCCTGATGATAAAAAAAACTCACATTACAGATGTGATTTCAGGAGCTGTCAGTGTGGAGCTGCTCCCGTTGGCTCCAACACACAGAGGCACCGTTGTGTCTTTAACAAGCTCACTTCTCATATGACAGATTGAGTTAAACTTTTGGATCGTGAACTGGAACCATTTAGAGAGTCAGTCGGGATGCATCTTTAAACTGCTGCTGCTTCAATCTGAGTCGATGTTTAGATGCAGATTAATGTCAGAATACATCAATCTCACCTGGTCCATGAACATCATCACCTCAAGAATCCTTCACAAGATGACAGTTTTATTACTCCAATCATTTTAAACTCATGGTAAATGATCCAAATTTTCCATTATAAGAAAACTTTGCCGAATATAAATTCAGAGGTCGACAAAGAGTCTGTTTATGAACTCTGAAGGTGTTTTTTCTGCCCATTGTTCATTCTGATATTTGTGTAACGTCTCCCAGTCCTCAGATCTTCGTGTCTCCCTGCATAACTCGGATTCTCCTTCTCCGTCTGCGGCCCAGTAGTTTGAATTTTAACAGGAAAATCCTTTCACTCCTCTCTGCTGCTGCAATGAAGGCTTTCAGCTTTCTGGGAACATCCAGCAGCCGTTGATCCACTTCGACATCGGAGTTCTCATGGGTCAGTTTTCCTCGCTGACCTGCATGTCTGTGCTTCCACGTTACAGCGACGATGAGGGAAAATCAACACCTGAAACATCACTTAAACCAGAGTGGAACTAAATTTAAATTTCAAATCAACATATTCATTTTTTAAGTTATTTTTGTTGGCTTTATTTGCTAGGCACAGTCGAGAGGCAGACAGAAAAGCAGGCGGGAATGGGGGGGAGACATGCAATAAAGGGCCGTGAGCTGGAATCGAATCCAGGCCGCTGCATATATCGGTCACTTGCTCAACCAGTTGAGCTCTCTGGGCATCCTCAAATCAACATTTTTCCTCAGATTCCTGTCTGTTTACTCTGGACTGGAACTGTTGGACTATACTGTTAGAATAAACTGTTAGACTACAATACACAAAACAACTCTAAAACAAAGACTCACTTCATGTTGGTATGAATTTTTCAATCTGCACTTGATTTGAGTGTCTTCATGGACAGTTGTGTTTGGTCATTTTGTGTCTCTTTTAAGTCATTTTAAAACTACATGTGGTTGTTTTTATTGTGTTTTAGTTAATATGAGTCTTTTTTGTGGTTTATTTACATGTTTTTCTGCTCATTTTGAGTCGCTATAGTTGGTTTGACTTGTGGTTGCTTTGACGCACTTTACAGTTTTGAATGATTTTGCATCTGTTTGTGAGTCTTTTGCAGTTAATTTGATTCTTTTGTGGCTGGTTTATATGTTTTTCAACTCATTTTGAGTTACTGTAGTGGTTTTTAGTTATTTAGCATTTGTTTGTAGTCATTTTGAGTCTCTCTGTAGTCGCTTTGAGTCACTTTACAGTTGTTTTGTGTGATTTTGCATCCATCTGTGACTGTTTTGAGTTTGTTTGTAGTTGTTTGCATGTGTTTCTGATACTTTTGTGCACCTTTGAATCATTTTGAAGCTACATGTGGCTGTTGTGAATCTTTTTATGGTTAATTTGAGTCTTTTTGTGGTTGTGTTACATGTTTTTCTACTCATTTTGAGTTGCTATAGTTGGTTTGATTTATTTTGCTTGTGTCTGGTCATTTTGAGTCTTTTGTGGTTACTTTGAGTCATTTTGCAGTTATTTTCCTCTCCTTGTGGTCACTTTGATTCTTTATGTGGTACTTTTGAGTCCATTTGGATTTGTTTGCCTCTCTTTCTGGCCATTTTGAAACTTTTTGTGATTAGTTTGTGTGTTTCTGTAGTCATTTGGAATTTCTTTGCAGCGGTTTTAATGAATGGAGGTCCTGATGATCTTCTCTGCCGTCCTCACCACCCTCTGCAGCGATTTACTATCCGAGGCCCTGGAGCTGCCAAACCAGATGGAGATGCTGCTGGTCAGCACGCTCTCTATGGTGCCTCTGTAGATGGTAGTCAGGACGGGCTCTCTTCATCCGTCGCAGGAAGTGCAGACGTTGCTGAGCCTCTTTGACCAGAGATGATGTGTGCAACGACCAGTCCAGACTGTCTGTAATATGCACCCCCAGAAATTTGGTGCTGCTGACAACCTCCATAGATTTATTGCCAATGACTTAAAAAAAAAAAAAAAAAAAGAGAGCGAGGTGGATGACTGGGCTGCTTCCTCCTGAAGTCAGTGATCAACTCCTTGGTCTTCTTGACATTCAGGAGCAGATTGTTCACGCTGCACCAGTCCACCAGTTGCTTCACCTCCTGTCTGTAGGACAGATCGTTGTTGTCCCGAATGAGACCCACTACTGTTGTTTCATCCGCATACTTACTGACTGTGGTCTTTTAGTGAGGAAGTCTAGCAGCTGGTTGCACATGGGGGTGCTGATACCCAGTGGACTCAGTTTGCTGACCAGCTGCTGGGGGATGATCGTGTTAAATGCTGAAGTCAAGCAGCAGCATTCGCACGTAGGTGTTTTTGTCCTCCAGATGTGCCAGGCTCAGATGGAGAGCAGAGGAGATGCCATCTTCTGTGAAGCGGTTCGGTCGGCAAGCAAACTGATGTGGGTCAAGTCCAGGGGGCAGTGTGGAGATGATATGGTCCTTTACCAGCCTCTCAAAGCCCTTCATTATTATGGGTGTAAGTGCCACAGGGCAGTAGTCATTGAGGCAGGCGATGGTGGATTTTTTGGGCCCTGGTATGATGGTGGCAGATTTAAAACATGATGGAATAACGGCTCGCACCAGCGAGGTGTTAAAGATGTCCCTATAAGCACCTGTGCCAGCTGGTGAGCATGCTCCTGGAGTACTCGTCCTGGAATGTCGTCAGGGCCTGCTGCCTTGCACACATTTACTTTCCCCAGGGTCTTACGGACTGCAGCCATGCTGAGATTCAGTGCTGTTTCATCAGGGAGGGGGATGGATTTTGTTGTCAGTGTTATTTCCAAAACAACAGAAAAAATTATTTAGTTCATTGAGGAGGTGCGGATTTTCATCACACAGTGGAAGAGCAGCTTTGTAATCTGTTATTGCCTGGATCCCCTGGGTCATGTACACTGCCATGATAATAACAATGGAATGTTCCCGGGCCAGGTAAAAGCCAGCAGCAAGGAGCGCTATGTCAGGAGAGCACTGACTAGAGACCACCACTGTGTTATTTGACCCTTTGTCACTGCTGTATATTACTGCACCTCCATCCCAGGCTTTTCCAGTGAGGGCTTAGTTCCTATCCAGCCGGAGCGTAGTTAGCCCCCGAAGGCTAATGTTGTCATAATTATCACACAAAAATGATCAAAAGCTAGTGCAGCCGCAGCCGAGCAGGTCGCCACCATCATTTGAGTCTGCGGTCACTTTGAGTCATTTTGCAGTTTTTTTTCCTCTCCTTGTAGTTACTTTGAATCTTTATTTGGTCATTTTAAGTGTCTTTGTATTTGTTTGTCTCCCTTTCTGGCTATTTTGAATCTCTTTGTGGTTAATTTATGTGTTTGTATTCATTTGGAGTTTCTTTGCAGCTGTTTCGAGACCCTTTGCTGCTGTCTGTAGCTGTTTCCAGTCTATTTGTAGCTAATTTGTTTTTTTTTTGTGGTTGGTTTACATGTTTCTGTAGTCATTTTGAGTTGCTGTAGTTGTTTTGACTTATTTTACGTCTGTCTGTGGTCACTGGGTGGTTGGTTGAAGTCTATTTGTCGTTGTTTTGCATGTTGTTGTTGTTGTTGTTGTTTTTTTTTCCCCAAACACAAACTAATTACAGAGTCTCTCTGTAATTAGTTTGTGTCTTGTTCTGGAGAATATAAGTGTCTTCATATTTGTTTGCATCAGTTTCTTCGAAATCTTAATTTTTTTTCATTGTTTATTAGGTTCGTGCCTTTCTGGTTGGTTAAAAAAATAATATTTTGCATCCAGTAGTCGCTCTTTTGTGCATGTCTTTGCTGTCATTGGTATTTTTTCTGTGGTTTTGTCTGTTTTTAAACAATTTTTTAGCATTTGTTTCTGGTCCCTTTGTGTCACTGTTCTTTTTTAAAATATCTTTCCAGTTGTTTTTTGCATATGTTTATTCATTGTGCATCTCTTTTGTTGGTTTGCACCGTCTCTTTTAATCTCTTTATGGTCGTCTATGGGATCCTCTTTTGTTCCTCTTTGCAACCATATGCATCTAGTATTTGTTCTTTTTGCTTGTCTTCGCAATAGTTTTGTTTGTTTGGAAAGATTTTGCATCTGTTTGTGATTACTTTCTTCACTCTATTCCTGTTTGGTTTGCATCTGTGTTAATTTTTTTCTTCTTTTGCATGTCCTAGCTGTTTGGAGTGTCTCTGTGGTTAGTTTGCATGTTTTTCGTAGTCATTTTTAGTCTTATTTTGCATCTCTCAGTGGTTCATTTTGAATTTCTTAGTAGTTGCTATTCCCTCTTTGCGGTTGATTTGTATGTTTTCTCGTAAATTCCAAGACTCTTTCTGGATATTTTGAGTCATTTTGCGTCTGTTTGTTGTTGGTACGTCTGTTTCGTGGTAGTTTTTGCTGCTCGTTATTGATTTGCATGTATTTGTTGTCGTTTTGAGTCTGTTTCTCAATGTTTTTAGTAGTTTTACATCTCTTTGGACATTTTATTGGCTTTCCAATGAGAAACATGAACTGTCATTTCAAACAGAGGCCTTCTGACCTCCAGGACTTCTGTAGGTCCATCTGTTAATCCTTCCATGGCTAAAGGTGTGATCAGAGATGAATACACAGTATTGATGTCCCAGGCTGCTGTCCAAATGGGAGCTGAAAACGTTTCTGGGACATCTGAGTAACTTCACAAGCATATGTGTGTCGGTCCACTGGGAGTCTTTTCTCAGAGCGTTACTCAGCCAAAACAAAGGCTGCCTCCGTCAGTGGAGTCTGTCCTGCTCCACAGCTGGACGTCATATCAGTGAGACAATTTTAATCTTTAACAATGCAGATGAAATATTTCCTCAAGAGCCAGACAGAGCAGATGGGGAGAACCAGAAGTTTATTAAAGCATTGAAATCCTCCCCGCTGTCTCTCTGTCCATCTTGTTCTCAATCATTCAAAGATAGATTTGTCACATTTTCAACATGTGCACTGGATTTCTGTCTTGTCTCTGTCCTGTATTTTCTGTCAGAGGTCATGTTTTCCACCTCTGGCTGTTCCAGGTTTCTGTCCTCCAGCCTTTTATGAGACGAGAGGTTAGAGCCCCATATGGTGGAGGAATGATGGAGGGGAGGATGAAAAATAAAGCGCAGCAGGTCTGTGATAGAGGCAGAGAATGAAAGACAATGTTAGAAATTTTAGTTCGCCTTGTAAAATCTGCCCCCACAGCCCTCTTTTTGCTTCTCTGAGGGGTGATAGCTGCATGGTTTCTTGATGTTCTTCCAGCGTCTCTCTGAGATGGACAAACCAGAGTTTCAGGGTGGCTCGGTGGCTGATGTGCACAGTTCCAACCAAAACAAAAAGACACACAACAAGAAGCACGATTACTGTCCTTTCCCATGAAGGAAAAGGTGAAAGTAAACGTTAAACCTTCAGGATTAGAAGTCATCTTCAGGTATAAAGCTCCTGTTTTTGTGGTTTTGCAAATATGAGTGTGCATAACTTTACAGTCAGGCTCCTTACACTCCATTGCATCCAGCTTCAGTTTTCTTAATCAGATATTAAAGTATCAAAACAGATTTTTGAATTCTACAAAACAGGAAAAAGTAGAAAAATTCATCTGGAATGAATCACTGCAGTTTATTTTTTACTCCACCAAAGAACAGCGGAGTTACGTGATGATTGGCGTCTGTCTGTCTGTCTGTCTGTCAGCGTGAAACATTACTCAAAAACGGCACAGCTTTTCCAGTGTTTACGGCATTAGTTTATCAGCTCAGGAACACAGACCAATTACATATGAATTCAGACATCCCACATGATGCTACTCAGCCAATGAAGTCTCTGTATAGCAGACGCTAAACATCAAAGCTCTGCATTCAGGAAACAGTTTAGAGGGACAGACGAGAGGAGGATAGACAAAATAGAAAGACAAATAACGTGACACCGAGAAGAAAGTAGCCCTGCACCTGCTGACTATGTTCGGCTAAACACACAGCTGCAAGGCAGCTTCTCAACTGTGAACATAATCAAAACTAAATATGCTTCCAGACTCACCATTGAGCTCCAAAGGTGTTTGAGAACGAGCCTGACACCAGTCAGACCATGATTCAAAATACTGGCAGCTACAGCTCAGTTCTCGCATTCAGCAGCGGAGATATAAGGGAAGTGATATAAGACAGGAAAAAAAAAATGTAAAAGTGTTCAATTGTTTAAATTTTGGGAGATTTAGGTATTGTTAAAGATGTATATAAGTTGGTTCAGATTGTTCAGTCATCATTTTTTGAAGTTCTGCACTTTATTTTAAGATGTACAGTTATATCAAAAGTTATTTATTAATAAATGTTGTCAAAATGTTTTTGAACCGTACTGAATTTATTTGATTTGATGGTCAGTTATTGATTACATGCAGACTCTAATAAAACTACTAGGTTACATCAACATATATCACACTAATTCTATTGGACATTATGATGTTCTGGACCTTTGCTTAAATATATTTTCTCTGACTGGACCTCTTTGAATTGTAGTTGAATACCCCTGCTCTACTGGATTGCAGTTTTTTTCCAACTTGCCAACAAGTTTGTATAGGTCTCTAAAGATGTTTTTGAATTTTTGTTCTGAAATCCGACCTGTCAGCTTTGTCCTTGCATTAAAAAATTAGCGGTTGATTCAGTCAACTGATAATGTTGTGGGCTGGTCTAGGCCAAAAATGCCAGGGCTGATTTTTTCGGAGAATCGGAAAACTAACAGAAGCCAAGGATCCAGCCAGGTGAGGAATCAGACAGCAAGCAGGTGGTGGAAACAGGAGATCCGGGTGACACAGGCAAGCAGGAGTCAGTTCTAAACAGAGAAAACAGGATTACTGCAAGTACTAGAAAAAGGCTCAGACTGAACAGTACGCAGAACGAACTGGAGGTTTGTTCACGATCCGGCATCAAATGAAGAGTGACGTCTGGTTTTATGAAGAAGCCGGAGTGGATGATTAGATGACTCCCACCTGCTCACGTTCTGCTGATTACTGATCAGCCACACCTGCTGCCAAGCCTCTGTGCCAACGCACACCTCGGAGAGAGAGAAGCCAGGGCCGGAGGAGGGGAGAGCACTGTGCCACTAATCAGTGGCTGTGGCTGTGATAACTGCACAGAGTTCAACTTGGGATGAAGGAAGGTTGAGCTTTTGTGTTTAACCCTTTGATGCGTAGACCACAAGAGGAGATACCCATTTTCCATTGGATTTGGGTCACTTTTGACCCAGGTTATGCATCAAAGGGTTAAACTGTTGAATAATTTACTACTATGAGATTATTTATTTCACCCAAAACTTTTTGAAAACTTGTTCCCCTCCACGTCTGTAATCTGATATTTTCATAAAACAAGTTTTGTTTTCTGTTTATTCTATTTGCAGTTTGTTTTTGTGCTTTAATTGTGAAAACCTATATAAAGAAACCTTTCATCACCTTTTAATTTTAAAATATTCAGATCTGTTAATTTTATATTGTCAGTTAATCACTGATAAAAGTCATTCATGCTGAATATTCCTTAGCATGAATGACTGAGGGAATATTTTATTTAATGTTATTTAATTGATTTCTACAAACTATTGTCTGAAACAAGCATGAATATGATTTTTAAAACAAAGATAATTAGTAACTTTAAAGGCCTCGTCATTTGTATGCAAGCAGTTGAGACCAGTGAAATGAAATCTGTGGGTTTTTGCTGCAGCTGTGAGAAGGAAACTTTGGCATGTCCAGGTTTCGGATATGTTTGTGTAACTGCAGCTCGTGTGTGAAATTGGCCTTCATGCACGTTGTGTTGGCTGTGTTTATTTTGCAAAGATGTTACAGTGCGTGTCACTTAAAGGTGACACCTGATGTCATTTTCTGGTTGCCAGACTGACAGTTTTATGGTGAGGCGATGGTGACCCGTTACATCAGGATGAATTCCTTCCAACATACTGCAGGCTGGAAGACGTAAAGATTTTCACACAGATAATAAACTACACACATGATGACAAACTACCACAGCTGGTAACAAACTTGAACCCAACTGAAGCCCTAAATTTTATCAGTGTACAAAGGTCAGAACTGAAAAACAATTTGCCTGATTTACTGCACGAAATAATAGAAATTTTCTTATCGTGGTGCTAATTTCAAGGTTATTTAAGGCAGGGCGGTGTAATAACTCCACCAAACACAGCGGAGTTATGTGAAGATCGGCATAGGTTTGACTGTGAATATGTCTGTCTGTGCGAAACATTACTCAGAAATGGTGCAACAGATTTGGATGAAATTGTCAAGGAAGGTCAGAAATGACACAAGGACCAACTCATTAAATTTTCACAGTGATGCAGCTTATAGTCTGGATCCATGGCTTTGTTAAGGATTTCCCGTTGCGAGATATAGCTGCCAGCATGGCGTCGCTATAACCATGACATGAACACTGTGTCAGTTACCTGCTGATGATCACATGATTGCGATCCTACTACAAAATGACCATGATTTATCAGTTGGAAATTATACAAGGAACAAATGATTCAACTGTGGGGTGTTTCTGAGTCCCATCAATTCCTGCCACACGCTACATATTTAGGTCACGCAATGTAGCAAACCCCAGCCAGACAATGGTGAAGCTCTCGGTGTTTCACAAAGCCTTTATTTACATTCAGCCGTCAGCCTTATTTTGAACACAAATTCACCTTTCTGTCCTTCACTCCTTTCTTCAGGAAACACCTTAAGAGCTTGTCACCATTCCAGCTGTGCCTCTAAGTTTACACATCCTTTGCTAGACAGCAACAGCATGGAACCGTTTTGTAGTGGTTGGGGCTGTTGGATGCAATGCTGCAATGGAAACAGAAACGCTTAAAGAGTTCTTTCTTGCTCAGAGTCCCTACAGTGGAACACAAACTAGTCATAATACAGAAAAGTTGGATTGTTGTTTGAGCAGCCATCATAAACACACCTGTGATTTTCCCACCATAAATCTTCAAGAACCGTGTTTTCCTTCCTCCAGCCTCAGTGGCCACTAATGAGCCCTTTACAAGCTGCTCAAATTTTAAAATTTAGCTCTATCTTAAGTTTTTAAACTGTATGTTTGGGCTTTGTTAGAGAGAACTGGACCTTGCATTAACTTGCTCACCTTCATTAAGGTATTCATACTGGTAGAGTTTGAAATATTCCACACTCTTTTCAAATCTGTAACATAATTTAACTCATGAATGTTGTGTCTGTGTTGTACCACAGTTTGAAAAGCCCCCCGCTGTAGTATTTCCCTCCTCGTGAGCAGCTCAGAAACCTGATCACCTGCTTCTTTGCTGAAAAGTTGCGGGTTGATTTACAAACTTCGCCTTGCGTCCATTAAAAAGCCAAGCGGGACCCTCGCAGCGTCCATCAACACTCCATTGGCTCAGAGAGGCCTGGCAGGTCCAGCACATGCATTACATGTGTTTCTGTGTGTTAATGCTGAGCTGAGAAGCAGGGATGCGGTCAGACAGGCAAGAAAGACAGACAGACTGTACACGAGTTGCCGTGAAAACTTTGTCCATCCTGATATAACACTGCAGTTACTCTGGATCTCTCGTCGCAAATAGATCCTCGGGTTGTATTTCACTGCAGTTGCACATGAACAAAAGCACGTCTGTATTCACATGACGAGCTACATGTTCACAACATCAGATTTAGTTTTGAATGGATGGAGCAGAATCTTCTACAGAGAGTGCAGCATCGTGGCTTGTTTTTAACTTTAATGTTACTAAGCTGATTGTTCTCAGTCTGATTAAGGGGGTCGATAAAAAATTTTACAAGACTGCAGCTTCAAAATTTGGTCACCAATCGAAGTAGTCTTCTTGTGCAGTGATACTCTGCTCACAGTGCTCCTGCAACACCTGTCACGCTCCCTACAAGGCCCTTTATGTAAACTTGTCGAGCAGTATCTGTAATGACCACTAAATCTCTGAAACTGTGTCAAAACTGTGACTGATCAACTTGAATTTCATTTTGGGGTAGAGGAAGAAACCACACGGAGCCAAATCTGGTTAGTAAAAAAGGAAAGTTAGCCTTTAGTAATCCCACAGTGGGGTAATTTGCAGCATTATGCAAAGAAATATGGTGACATTAGTAGAAAATTAAAAAAAAAAAAAAAAATTACTTAAAATATGAGGGTAGATTTTCCTACAAAAATTAAGATATTGCACAGATTCTTTTGAAAGGACAGTAGCAATAGTGCACAGGGTTATTCCATATGCAGAAATACGTTTTTAGTGCACAGGCTCTCCATTATTAGAAAATATTGATATTGCACACATTCTTCTACCTGCAGAAAAAATAGTATCTTAAATATGTTAAGTATTAATAACTAGTAGGGCAGGTGGAGAGTGATGATTGCGTTGTTGAGGCCAAAATATCTTGATCGCACACCATTAGTTTAGGATGCTACAGTAGCACTTTGCTTCGACAGTCCAACTCTGGAGATGAATTCACGGTGCACAACTACATGAATGAAGAAGAAACAAAAAAGCACTCAGAGAGCATAATACTCTGCCAAGGTTCCTCAGTTGTATCATTTCTGATGGATAAAATCTTTAGTAAAAAAATCACCTTGCGCTGAGCACAGACGTGTGTTATGCATGTGTACGCTATGTACAGATACCGAATTAGGTGACCTAATATGTAGCAGGCAGTGGGAATTGATAGGACTCGGAAACACCCCCACAATTTAATCAATGGTTCCTTGTATCATTTCCAATGGATAAGTTCCAATAAGTCCACAGTGGTCGATTTGTAGTAGGATCGCAATCATGTAATCGTCAGTAGGCAGGTGCCGCAGTGTTCACTTTTTGTCAAAGTTACAGTGAAGCCATGCCGCTATCTCGCAATACAGAAATCTTTAGCAAATCCGTGGATCCAGACTATCAGCTGCATCACTGCCCGAAGTCTAATCACTTGGTCCTTGTGTCCCTTCCGACCTTACCCGAAAATTTCATCCAAATCTGTTTGTCCATTTTTGAATAATGTTGCTAACAGACAGACGGACAGACAAACATATGGCGATCGTCACATAACTCCGCTGTGTTCCTTGGTGGAATAACATTGAGGATGTTCCTGCTGCTCGTGACCTAAAGCTCCTTATCTGGTTTGGAAGCTGCAGCTCTTTCGTGTGAAGACTGTTGTTTGCTCTCTTGATGGTAGCTGCAGATACACTACGTTGCCAAAGTATTCGCTCACCTGCCTTGACTTGCATATGAACGTAAGTGACATCCCATTCCTAATCCATAGGGTTCAATATGACATCGGTTCACCCTTTGCAGCTATAACAGCTTCAGCTCTTCTGGGAAGGCTGTCCACAAGGTTTAGGAGTGTGTTTATGGAATTTTTGACCATTCTTCCAGAAGCACATTTGTGAGGTCACACACTGATGTTGGACAAGAAGGCCTGGCTCTCACAGGGATGAGAATTTTCCGCGGATCCGCGGAATTCGAGTTTTTTTCCGCCGAAAGTATAATTTTTTGTGAATCTGTAATCGCTGAGAAAATTGTAAGGGGGTAGGGGTAGGGGTGGGCAAGCGGCCGGCCGCCGGCCGACGCGTCGCGAGCCATTCCCATGGCCATCCCGCCGCCGACATCTTTCGGCAACGCGCATTGCAAATCAGATACAGCTGTTGAGAACGGAAATCGGCATTGCTATCTGTAAATATCACTCGCTATTTATGTTAATGACAACATCCGCCTATTTTCGGCAGCAATTTGGCGCCAGTTTCATCTGATTGTTTCCTTCCACATGTTAAATTTGCGGATATGCAAGCACACGATATTGTTGAGTTTTGATCATTTTCTGGTGCGTGGATACGTATAGGATCTATGGTGTTTTGGTTACCTAAAAAACCTTTTTCGGCGAAAGTTTTGTATATGATCAAGTATTTCCCTTGGTAGCCACCCAAATTGGGATATTGTTTTTTTAAAAAACAGGTGGAAATTCATTGAAGAAATTAATGGATTTTGGGTGTTGATTGCCTTATATATTCACTGTTAAAAGTCACCAGAGAATACCATTTCTAAGTGAATTTTACAAAAATGTTCCTTGTATAATTTCCAAAAATTTGCCTCTGCCTCTGCTCAGCCACTGCTCAGCTCCTCTCTGCTCCACTCCACACCTCCAGCCAGCCATGCTGTCCTTTGTGGTATTTGGTTTTGTTTTACACTGACAACACACACTACGCATTTTCCAATACCACCACACACCCTCACACACTACTGATCCCAACTACCACACCCCACTATTAAGTTTTTTATTAATAAATAATCTTTTGGTTCACTGAAAACCCTCTGTGCATTTCCTTCTTTGTTGTGGCCTACAGAGCCAGTCTTACAGTTTTTCTCACTTGATAAGACACTGTTCCTGAAAAATACACATTTCCCAACACACTGCAACTATTTTTTTTTTATTGGAACACAATTCACAAAGCACTGCACACTTGTGTCAAAAGCGCACTTTATTGTCAAATTTTGAACTTTGTTTTCAAAATTAAGACACATGAAGTAAAAGTAGGACACTGCACTGCTAAATACAAAACACTCTTCTCTCACTGTGTTTTCACATGAAGTGTAAAAAAATGATACAGTCCTCAAAAATGACAACTTAAACACAAATGCATCCTATAAATAGATCAGAGGGGGCCATTGCAGTGCCTGACTGTACATTATAAAATAAAAAATAATGCTAGACAATAAATACAGTAATGTATTGTACACAGTACAGTATGCAAATATTTACACCATGTCTGCATGAATTCTTTCAGCCTGGTCAGACTACAGGACCTCATCAACATCACAAGCTATGCTTTCTCTGGTCAGGCAATGTGGAAAGACCTAGTGTGTCTGATCCAACCCTGACATGCATCAACAGAAACATCACCACATGCCAAGACCACTGATTGATAGATTTTCCCAAAGTATGGCTGCTGCTCATATACCTTCCACCTCCATGTAGAGACAAATTCTTCTATAGGATTCAGAAAGGGAGAATATGGCGGCAGAAAAATCACAATAACTTGAGAGTTCATATTGAACCATTCCTGAATCAATAGTCCTCTATAAAACTAACATTGTCCCAGACAACAACAAAAAACCGTGTCTTCTTGCCAAAACCCTGCTGCACCCATGTCAGTAGATCCTCTAAGTCCATCTAGGAAAGTCAACAAATGCTGGATGTTCTATGGGTCCAGAACTGCATGACGGTGAATTACTCCAGATTGTTTATTGCAGCACAGAGGGTTACGTTGCTCCCACGCTGACCTGGACGTTGACTATAGCCCATTGTCCAAGGATGTTTCTCCCTCTTCTCCTCCTCTTGGCCAGGTTGAAACCAGCCTCATCCACACAGATGTATTCATGTGTATCATCAGAATCCAACTGAAAAACTCCTGGAACAAACACACCAAACAGAGAAAAAGTCAGTCATGTACACTTTCTATAATTTTACTAGCACTTGTGAACCAGAATTATATATTAGATTTTTTACAGTATTCAAAGAACATTTCTGACTGCTTGTATTGTTTCAGTATAGACATGTGACTGAAGTGACAAACAACATTTACATACCATGTAAAGTGGTCCAGGAACAGGGGCAGGACCAGGTCCAGGTTCTGGTTCTGGTTCTGGTCATGGTCTGGGTCGTCCACATCCTCTTCTTCCAACATGACCTCTTGCTCCTCTGACATCCATTCTGAACAGCTAATTCTGTTTCCCAGCAGGTTTTATAGTGTGCAGTTCATTGGCAAAAGTGTTTTCAGTTTTGACCTGTTGTGTCTTAATTATGACAGCAGTGTTGGAACAGTGTCCCAGTTCTGATTCCTAGTGTTCACTTTTTGAAAAATGTGTGCTATGAGTGAAAAAGTGTGTTCAAATGAGCAAAAAACATGTTCAGTCTTTTGCAAAAAGAGTGCAAGAGTTTTGGAAAGTGTGTGCAAACCATGAATAGTGTCCAAAATTTTGACAGCAGAGTCCTGTTTTTGAGAAATGTGTGCAGTCATTTGGTGGCTGAGTGCAGTGAATGGAATTTAGTGTCTTATCAATTGAGAACAACTGTAACAATGGCAATAGAGAAAATATATATTTTTTGCTCGTTTTCTGCAAAATGTTGAATGATAAATCTTTAAACTCAATATTACTTTATTCATCTGCATGAAAATATAGTGCATTGTGTGCACAGCTTTATTAGTATAGTCAGTGTATTTTTGCTATTCAATGATATTTGATGATGAAAGTAGAGTTTTGAATTTTATATAAATTTACTCACAAAGACGGCACTGTATGCTTTAAAGGCACAGGAGGTCATTTGGAAGGTACTTTTATTACTACAATAAAATAGCAGCTCATATAAACTTCAAATTCACATTTTTGTATCTTATAAGCTGCTATTAACTCTCAGCAGAACTTGTGCTAGTGCTTTACAATGTTCATAACTTGAATTTCTGAACATTGTAAAGCACTAGTGCACAAATGAAAGCTGCTTTTATGCAAAGATACTTCGAAAAGTTCACAGCCTCACTAGAATACATCACTGGTGAAAGATTGCTCTTGCATTTTTCAACATAGTCTCCTTTAACTTCAATGCACTCTGTCCACTGATGTTCAAGCTTCACTTTCCCTTTGTGGAAGAAGGTTACATCTTGAGCATCCAGATGCTCCTCAGCAGCATGCATGACTTTATCATTACTCTGAAAATGGTGCAAGTGGGATTTCAGTTTGGGAAACAGACAGTGCAAGTCTGGTTAGTAAAGTTCATGGAGCAACAGTTCAAAAGTGTGTGAACGGGCCCATTGCTCCGGAGCAACAGCAGGCAAGTCTAACTTTTCCTCTCCTTTTTTTCTTGATTGCTTGGTAGTAGGGAGTGTTGCAAGTGTTACAGGAGCATTGGGAGCAGTGTATCACTGCACTAGAGGACTACTTTGACAGGGATGAAGGCCTAATTTAAATCAGGTATGAGAAGCTGTCTCTGAATTTTTAAATCAAAAGTTGGCACACTCCTTTGGCTTCAAACAAAAAAAAAGAGAAGATTTTTTTTAAAAATTGAGCGTTATTAAATGTGTCTTTCTGTATTTTTTGTGTTAATCCTTAGGCTTTAATCAGTGCAAGTTTAGAACAATGGTTAGGTGCTATATATGATCCAGATCTGGAATGAAGATGGGGTTATAAGTAGTCACAGGGTTTAAGAATCTGGCTAATTCCTGTGTAGGTTTTCTGTGGTGCAGATGAGGAAGACTGTGGGTTGCCAATGAAATCACAATGTGAGGGATAATCTCCTTAAACATTATTAATAATTGACAGTTTGGTCAATATTTGTGCAATACTTCTGTCACTGAAATAGGACATGCTCTTTTAAGATGCATTTTTACATAGATTTTTTTTGCACAAAATTACTTTTGTAATGTTTTCCTAATGTTTTTTTTATTTTCTAATTTCCTCTATGATTGTTGTCAATGCGTCTTCATGTATAATAAGACAATAATGCACTCTGTGAAACTGAGTTCTACAAATAGCAGCTTTTCTTAAACAAGAAGTTAGTTTTTGTCGTTTTATCGCTGGAGGAGGATCCTGAAAATTGATGCCTGACAAATGCTGTGCAACATAAGGAAAATATTTCACTTTTTTATGTGTATATTTTGGCACACCGCACGTAGAAACAACACATTCTGTTCATTATTGTGCAGTATGTGGTCACACACTCATTCGGTCTTCATCAAACACTGAGGTCTGGATATTTGGCTCAAACTCTGATTCTTTCCTTCCTTTTCTTCATCCTTTCTTCTTCTCTTCTTTCTTGGCTGCCTGGTGAAATCACCACATCAGACATAGACACATCAACACAGTTAGATTTTCTCTCTAACAAGACTCCAGAGATCTGGCCTGAAGTTTGAAACAAGCTTTAGAAACAGAAAGAACAGAATCACTTTGGTGGTGATGAGGATAAGGGAAAATATGACATGACATTGCTCTCCTAAAAATATTCAGCAGAGACATCCAGCATCTCTGTGTTCACAGAAACACTGAAAAGACTATGAAGTTCTAGCCTCACCTTCTCTGTCATCAGTCCTTCTGAGCCACAGATGCTTGACTGTCCTGCTGTTATTACAGTGAACTAAACACAGACGTTTGACTAGGCATTTGTGACATTTTCACACTTTCATATTCACATATTTTGTGTCTTTGCAGATGCTGTCACTGTGTTTGCTGGATGGTTTCACTTTGAACAAATA